>JACVVK020000115.1:380000-487500 GCA_018292915.2 Batillaria attramentaria | reverse complement strand
AGAAAATGACAAGGCAATGCCCAACCCTGCAGAGCTTCAGATTGTTTTTAAATGTCATGGGCCCAATGACCCATGGCTGAGCAAAATGAGGGGTCAATTTTCAAAATGATGGGTCATTGAAAAAATCTTGAAACGAAAAAAAGTCAGAGGTGTACTAACTTTATTTAGTCCTTGAAGAGGTAGCGCCTTCTTTTCTGTGCCCACACCTGAACAGCTTTTTCAAAGGGCATGTTTTGGAAGTTGGATCCGGCATTGTGTGTGTGTGTGTGTGTGTGTGTGTGTGTGTGTGTGTGTGTGTGTGTGTGTGTGTGTGTGTGTGTGTGTGTGTGTGTGTGTGTGTGTGTGTGTGTGTGTGTGTGTGTGAGAGAGAGAGAATGACAATGACAAACCTTTATTTTTCAACGGTATAAGATTTTGGCCATCGGCCAGTTTACAACCTTGTCGTTGCTAAACTACAGAAACTTAGTAAGGAAGCACACACACACACACACACACACACACACACACACACACACACACACACTTAGTAAGAAAGCACAGAGAGAGAGAGAGAGAGAGAGAGAGAGAGAGAGAGAGCGAGTTTTTCCTGACATGACATGCATGTTTTCAAATGTGTGATATTTACAAAGGTTATGATACTATCCTTAAAATTAGCTGGACTGTTGGGAGCTGTACAAGGCCTGTCTCTTTCTCTCTCTCTCAGCCCCCCCCCTCCCCCCCCGGCAGCCCACACACATACACACAGTTTAGGCCTACTTTCCTCCCTCCAACTTTTCCTCCCCGACCTTTCTGTTAGATTTCGTCATGACCCATCATTTTCACTTTGGAAACGAAGTCATGCCGTTGGGGGAAAAGCATCATATAGATCTCTCACGCCGACGCGTTGCGGCGTTCAATTTCATGAGATCATGAATATGAAAACGACCTACTTGCAGCTGCAGATTCAGTCCGAGCAAATGTGAGCAGAGACTGGCCTGCCACCAATTTTATTTTCTTCGCCGATGTTTTTTTTTTCGACATTTTTGATGGAGCAGTTGATACAGAAACAAGCATTCAGTTCTCGGAATCTGCAGACGTCCAAGCCAACTCTCTGTTAATATAAGCGTTTTCATTGGATGTTTCTAACAGAGAAAACCAATGAGATTCACGTTTATTCAGCGATGTTGGCATCACCGAGTAATATAAGTAAGGTATTCGCGGATTGGCTTTCGGGAAGATCTGTCATCCAATGACGTGCTGCGATACGATACATGTTGGGCAGGCAAGGCAGTGCAGAGACGCGATGTTTTTAGTTTCACTACTCCGATGTGCAGAAGGCCAAAAGTACGCGCGCCACACTGGCGCATACACATTAACTCTTGCGCGTCATTTTGATATTTCACGCGTCAATGGCGCGGGCGCGCCGACAATCTGAAGCTCTGACCTGCCCAACTCTCCCGTTGGTCCAAGGTCAGCTTATTGAGAAGTCGTTTTTGCGGGACTCTTTTTTTTCTGTCAGAGAACGACAAGGCAATGCCCCAACCCTGCCCAGCATCCCCTTTGGGCCAAGGTCAGCTTATTGAAAAGCGGGACTCGTTCTTCCTGTCAGTGTGAGGTAAGGCATTGCCCAACCCTGCCCAACCCTCCCGTTGGACCAAGGTTGAGAAGTCATTTTGTGGGACTCACTCTTTCTGTTTTGTCTTTTACAATCTGAGGCCGACTGCAACGGTCCGAGTTTGGGCTGTCGCTGAATACGTGGCTAGACAATGCCCACCCCTGCCCAGAACCCCGCTTTGGGCCTTGGTCAGCTCATTCAGAAGTCATTTCGTTGGCTCGTTCTTTCTAGTATTTTGTCTTTTCCGCTCTGAAGACCAAGTACGACGGCCAGAGTTTGGACTGTCACTGTCACTGTCACTGAATGGCAATGCCCAACCCTGCCCAACTCCCCCTCCCATCTGGAGCAAGGTCAGAAGCCGTTGTTGCTGGACTCGGTTCTGTCTTCTCCATTCAGTTTCGGCTGTCAATAAACGACAAGGCAATGCCCAACCCTGCCCAACTGGCCGTTTGAACCGAGGTCGGTTCAGCTCATTCAGAAGTCATTTCGTGAACTCGTTCTTTCGGTCTTTTTCGTTCTGAAACCGACTCGGCGACTGGCAGCGCCAGCGGGTCAGTGTTTGGTGATGACAGTTTTACGGTCGTCTGCTCGTTATTATGGACCTGCGGTGAGCGGCTCTGTTTGCCTGATGGGAATTGGAAGCCTGTGGTGGACCACCCCCCAGTAGGCGACTGGCGTGTTATTGAGAATTATTTTGCAAACCCATCGGCCTTTACTGAGTGTTTTTTTTATGTTTTCTTTTCTAGTTTGGGGTGGGTGGATGGGTGGTGGTTGGGGGGCGGGGGCGGTCGGGGGGGGGGGTGCCAGGGGAAATGATATTAAAAAAAGACATAATCTGAAGCGGAGGCCTATTGTGGGGGCCTGTCGTCTCGTTGAAAATACATGTAATTGTTTTGCAGACTCATTGTCTTCCACTTTTTACCTTGCGTGGCGTAAACGGCCCTAAAAACTCATTTACTCTACCACTTTTTACTCATTACGCCTCCCTCCCTCCCCCGCCCTGTCTGCCCCCCCCCCCCCCCCCCCCCCGCCTTCCTCCTCCCCCGAAAGAAAAGACAATAGCTGTGGTGGATCTTTCCCCACCCCCACCACCCCTCTCACCCCCACAACCAGCGGGCGCGTGTTGTCTCCATGAGAATTATTACGCAAACTGTTTGGCTTCTACTATTTCTCCTCAACAACAAAAACTACAACAACAACAACAAAAACAAACAAACAAACAAACAAACAAACAACGACAGTATCTCTGGTGAAGCGCCCTAGTGTGCGCCTGTCGTCTCACTGAGAACTATTTTGCAAAGTCATTGGCTTTCACTTTTTACTCATTACATCCCCGTCTCCCCCCAGGGACAATAACTGTGTTGGACCCCTGCCCCCTCCCCCCCCCCCCCACCGGCTTTTACATGTTTCTCATTACGGCGCAATAAAGACAGTAACTGTAATAGACAGACCCCCTCCCCCCTCCCGTTCCTCAACCCCATCGGGGCCCTTCCATCTCATTGCATTGTAAACAAGAAAACAAAGGCGGGTGGGGTGGGGTGGGGTGAAATCGTCGGTTTCTAATTTTGTTTCTCCATACGAGATAATTATTTTACAGACAATGTTTGTGGTGGAACCACCTCTCCGCGAGAACCTCCCCCCCCTCCCTCCCTCCTCTCCCACCACCACCACCTCCTACCAGACCCCTACCCCCTGTCGTGTCGAACTCATTACCTCCTATTTTTTTTTCTCATCGCGGGGGGACAATAAAAAAGTAAAAAATGACAATATTGATCAAAGGGTGCCGGCTCCAAACTAGTTAGCCTGGCCACGTGTCCATTAGTGATATGCTGATGTCGAACCCTGGTGGGTTCCTTTCTGGGATGCAAAACTCATTTACACGATATTTTGGGAACTTCTTTTTTATTTCTATTTTTACTTCTTTTATTTTTGTCTGTATTCACTACGGGAGCAAGGGAGATTTTAATGAATACCGTTTTTTTTTGTGTGTTTTTTTTTCGGATGGCTTCCGTTGCAGCGAATAATTTGTGCCTGCTTTTGCCTTAGTTCACTTCATGCTTGATCCCGAAAAATCCAATGAGTTAGCCTGCGTGCTGTCCACAACCCGTTCCGTGCACCTTAAAGCATGTGCTTTTTTTGGCTGAACTCTAGACTACAGTTATCAGAAAAAATGGGACTGGCAGCATGTTAGACTGAAAGGATCAGGGCCCGTAAGCTGAGGTTAATTTAACCTACAGCTACGGGCCTAACCCAGACTAGGACAAAAGAAACCCAAAAGCAACATTAAATAAAAAAGGAAGCGAAGAAAGGAAGGCCAGGAAAAAATCCTTCTGTAACGGCTCAGGCACTTTCCTGGAATGGGCCCGCTTCACAGAAAATTTTACCCTAGAGCTAGTTTAGTTCGAGGTTGGACTCTAACCCGGGGTAAAAGCCTTAACCTCGACTAGTACATACGGGCCCAGAAACCCATCATGTTCAGCTGAACCCACTTCGCCGAGGCTAGCTAGGACAAAACAAAGACTTTGCCCCTTCTCTGGAGTGACTCATGGGAAGTGGAAAACCTTAAACTTCGTTACTAAACAAGCATCAGCGGCCTGAGGCATGGAGAGTAGGACGCACGTCCGGCCAAAGTCCAGAAATGCGCGAGGCGTCAAAATGCCTATCATTATACTCGCTGTTGGCATCATAGTCACCCCTAAAAGTGCTTCAATGTAGAAACAAAAAATACCATGCACAGCACAGGAGCTAAAAAAAATCAAAAAAATCTAATGTCTCCTTTCCGATCAGGTCTTACTGGAGTAATGCATGTCTACTCTCTGTTGAGGCCAGAAAGCCACTTCATTCAAATTCACGCGCGGTCACTTACCTGCCTTGTGCGCAAAAAGTCCCCACTTCACTGACAGCTGTTGCAAACCCCTGGCATGCACATTGCCCCTAAAAAAAATCAGGAAAACCAGGCTTTTTCATGACACCAAGAATCATTACAAACGAGTACACTCGCCATCATGGCCCTCCAAATCCTGGCAGATGATTCAAACACACAATCAAGCTGAGCTACACGTAAGATTGAATGTTTGGTCCTGGGTTGCACGCCTGTCCTTGACCCGACCTTGACCTCTCAGACCAGGGTCATCTCTGACCCGACCTTGACCTCTCAGATCAAGGTCAGCTCATGTGGACGCCCCCCTCTTTCAGCAAATGTTTGGCTTCCCTCCTTCTCAGGCGGGTATGACTCCCATTCATATAATTGACCACAGCTTGGTGGTTTTTGTGCCTTCAGTGCTGGCGTTTCACCGCTAATATGACCCGACAGGGCATTGCCGTCTTATGTGAATGGGGGGTGGAAATCGGGGCTATTTCATTCAGAAGCCATTTTCGCTGGTCGTTCTGCCGTTCCATAACGGTAGTCGGTTCATTGAGCAGAGCTTTAAGTTCAGGTCATGTAGTCGTCTGCTGTCAAGGTACCGATCTGTGATAACAGTACGTACTGTAATACCGTCCTCCTTGGAAGCCGTTTCTGGATTTCCATTATACCGGTTCAGTTTATTGACCAAACTGAAGTGATATTTCTCTGGTCGACATGTACGAATATACCACCAGAGATCCACTGATCAAAGGAGTTTCGGTCATACTGAAAAAGGGCGTAAGCGCCATAAGTTTGACAGGCGCTCATGCCCTTTTTCCGGATGACGGGAGAGATACAGTCCCTTAATCCCACCGAGCACTCGTTTGAGCTCGGTCCGTATCGTTCAGAAGCCATTTCCCTTACTCCGCTCGTTCACTTCGTCCCATTTTACGCCTCCCGTTTATTGCCTACGTGTCAGTCGTCTGTTGGTTGTAGCGTTCTCTTGTCGATATGTGGCAGATACTCGCTGAGCCCGGAGAACCACCCGTGGTGTAACAGGGACTTCCTGTTCCGAAGTCATTTGACAAAGTCTTTCTTGTTTTTCAGTTGTTTTTATTTTTTTTTAAACCGCGTTACGCTTCTGTGTTGCATCGTCTATGTGACTGCCGTCTTGTATGTTTCTGTTGCCGTTGTGCGGAATTCTCATCACCGCTGTCTTTTGACTGAGAGTTTGGAGTTATAACAAACAAACAAACAAACAAAAAAAACAAACAAACAAACGCACCGAATTAATCCAAACCAAGCCAAACCAAACCAAACTAGAGAGGGAAGCCTCCTTGGTTCACTTGTGAAGTGGGTCAAGGTCATTCAAAAGAGTACGTTTGCAAAGTTCTTCGTACTGCATATAATTATGCCAAGTTTGGTATCTTTAGTATGCATAGTATCTAAGAAAAAAAAATTGTAAAGTTTTCCATAGACAGCTTGTATGGCCTTGACCTTGAGTCAAGGTCATTCAAAAGAAACCTGTCAGTAAATGTCTCATCAATGTCTATGTTTGAAAACAATACAAAAAACAAATGACAACCAACCTACCAACCAACCAACCGACAGACAGGCAGACAGACAGACAGGCGAACAGACAGACGAACAGACAGACAAACTCGCCCGTAGCGTCTTCTACTCAGTTCTTATTATCAGATATTTTGACTTGGCTATCGTCAAAACCAGCAACAAGTTCTGGTCGCTGCACAGCGCCCTAACGTCAGTAAACGGACATGTATTGCCCTGTGCAATGTACCTCCCGCAGCTTAAAAGCCGACTCGCTCCGATCACGAGGCATTTTGCGAGCCCGTTCTTCTGTCGTGCACCCTGCCGCTCTATGGGTCAGTTTATTGACCAGTTTTCCCTGTACTTCAGTCGTTTTCCACGTTCCTGTCATCCTTGTCTTGCCTGTTTTATCTGTTGACTGAATCGCAGCTGACAATTGATTTATTGAAATTTTTTGTTCAGTCGGCAGAATGTCGTGTAGGAAGGAGGCGCTCGGGTTGGTTCAGCTGGAAGATTGCTGAAGCTGGAGTTCCGGAGAGTTTGGAAGATGGAGGGGAACAGGGGGGTGGGGTGGTGGTGGTGGTGGTGGCAGTAGGGGGTGAAAGGTAGTTCAGTTAATGGACTTACCCCCTCCCTTTTTCTTTCTCTTGTTCAACCGAAAGAGTGGCCGTTTAGTTTACCCGTGTCTCTTGAGACAGTGCCGGAGGGTTAAGCGGAGGGGGTGTGTGGGTGTGTGGGTGGACCGGGAGTATTCTCGGGGTACAGAATCTCATTTACCATGTCCACCCTGATCCCATTTGCCCTAATTAGTAGTCACGTGATCAGAAATGATTTCGAAAATATGCATTTTGTTCTTGGTACAGAAGGGTTACTTAAATATCGTTCACGACACCTACAGTAACTACAGTTTATACACACGGATGTTTGAAGTTATATGTGTATTATGTAGCTTCCTTTTGACGGCAATAAGAAGCCGGGAACACAGACAGACAGACAGACAGACACACACACACACACACACACACACACACACACACACACACACACACACACACACACACACACACACACAGACATACACGTTCCTCCCCCCTCCCCCCCTCCTCACACACACACACACACACACACACACACACACACACACACACACACACACACACACACACACCGTGCCGGCCGTATGCCTTCTCTCCATATTGGCACATCATTATATCCTGTACACTTAAGTTACCGTCCAGGAGATGAAGTACCAGCAGCAGAGGGCAAGTCAACGGATGCGCACATAAGTCTTTGGTTAGGTACTTCTGTCCGGGATATTTGTTCTTCACTGACAATGACTGATGGCACGGAACGAGCGGCAAAACAGTCGGCATTCGAGTTCAAGAAACTCCTGACCCTGGATTCCCAAGTCTGCAAATCTTCCGGTTTCTTCAGCGCTCTCTTCCTCCATCTTTCTCTCCCCCCCCCAACCCCCGACCCCCCCCCCACCCGCGACCCCCACCCGCTCACCCCCACCACCACACTCTCTGGCACCCCATTTCCATTGATTCATAGCGGGTAGGTGGAGAAATGTTTTTCAAGGAGCAGGCAGTGTGAATGGGGTAAATCACCTTCCTGATTTGTTTTTCTGGAAAACTGGTTGTTGTGAACATTTGTTTCAGGACAACTGGTTGTTGTGAACATTTGTTTCAGGAAAACTGGTTGTTATGAACAGATGTTACAAACAAAAGGGACCTTACTTTGCCCCTCCCCTCCCCTCACCCCACCCACCCCACCCACGAACACCGCCACCTACTCCCCACCTCCATTCCCTTTGCCTCCTAATTCCAATGGTCCGTAGCGGGTAGTGGAAAAATGTTTTTCAAGATCCATTTTGAAGGGGGGGGGGGAGGGGAAGGGGGAGGGGGGAAGGGGGAGGAGGGACCCCCTTCCTCCTTCGCCAATTTTCTTCAAGGAAGCTTGTTTGTTACTAACAGATGTTACAAACCAAAATTTGCTACTTTCGGTGGCGGCCTAGAGTTTTCTCGAAGTTTGACAGCCCTATAGTATTTTCGAAGTTTGGCCCAAGGTTTCCACCGTCTTGCTGACAAGCACTCTTCCCCAGAGATTAAAACTGAAACAAACAAACAATCAAATTCCGAAAAAATGACACTTTTTCATATTGACACACAGAAAAGGATTAATCCTCGCTGTCGTTGAAATGTCCTACAAACTTTCACATTGTTTCTGACAGATCACTAACAAAACTACCAGACACAGAACAAAAAAGAAAAAAAAAGAAAGAAAAAGAAAAGAGAGAGAGAGAGAGAGAGAGAGAGAGAGAGAGAGAGAGAAAGAAAAAAAAAAAGAAAAAAAAAGAAAGAGAGAGAAAAAAAGTAAAAGAAGAAGCTGCACTGCCTGTTGCCCCGTACAAACGGTTACTAGGGTCTCCCGGAAAGGTCCACATTGTCCGTCCTGTCTTCCAATGAAAGGTTTCGTCCACAGATACTCCAACATCTGTGCTTCGCTCGTCTGCGGTCTGCGGTCTGCGGTGATGATGTTGATAGTGGTTGATTCAACGTGACAATGCCATCCAGTTCACTTCTTTGCGCGTCCAGGGCCGTGAAAGTAGAAAACAAGTTATAAGTGGTGGGGGGAGGACGGTAGGGTGTACTAAGAAGGGCAGGGTCAATAGTCTGATATCGATGCCGACCTCATTTTTTTTTCTGGTAACCATGGCAACAATCAGGAAGATCGCTGGAAGGTCACGTTGGGTAAACGAAATGATAGTTGACAGGGGAGGGGAGGATGGGGAATGGGTGGTGGTGTATGTGTGTGTGGGGGGGGGGGGAGGAGGGATTTTGGTGCCGGGCTGTAGAGATGCTGCCACGCACGCGCAGAAAAGGTTAATGACGTGATGGTGGCGACATCTTGAGCACGCCGAGCCGTGTTTGATCTTAGATCCGAGTGGATTTGCGAGCGGCGCGAAATCTGTCGTGTCCGAGTCTGTAGGTTGCAGATAGTTGACCGGAGCTAAATCAGCTTTGCTGCTTTGAAGGTACCTCCTTCTATAGGTTAAGCCTGCTCACTAGTGCAGTTATTAGGAACTGTTCCAGATCGGTAGATATCAGAGACTGAAGTCCTTTGGTTTCAGATACGTATAGCACACCAGTCCCCTTTGCTCATGTTTCAGTTCATTGTCAGTTAATTCCTGTGGTTTCAGATACATGTTTCATTGTCCGTTAATTCCTGTGGTTTCAGATACATGTTTCATTGTCAGTTAATTCCTGTGGTTTCAGATACATGTTTTATTGTCAGTTAATTCCTGTGGTTTCAGATACATGTTGCACACCAATCCTCTTGCTGTTTCATTGTCAGGTAATTTTTTTTTTATAACACTGCTTTGTGAAAAATACAAGAAATTACATGTATGAACATCATCATAAACAAAAGAAACAACAGAGAGAGAGAGAGAGAGAGAGAGAGAGAGAGAGAGAGAGAGAGAGAGGTGGGTGGGTGTAGGTGTTTGGGAGTTTAACGTCCTTTTCCACCACGTAAGGATGATATCAAAGACGAGCACCGAGAAAAAGGCCAGCACGGATATTTGACCCCAGCTGGGAATCGAACTCACGACCCGAGCAGTGAAAGTCCAACGTTCTACCATTCGGCAATCCCGCTCCCCGAGAGAGAGAGAGAGAGAGAGAGAGAGAGAGAGAGAGAGAGAGAGAGAGAGAGAGAGAGTCTTTTTTAAGCTTTATTTACGAGAGTCGCACGATTCATGCATACTTTCCTAAACGCAACACCTTTCAGCTGCCGACACTGAAATGCGTTTTCGGAGACACGGTCTATTGGCACTGACATCCTGGCGAGCTGTCATTAGTCACTTCTAGCTTTCCTGTGCCTCATCACACACACACACACACACACACACACACACACACACACACACACACACACACACACACACACACACACACACACGTGCACGCACACGCACACACACACACACACACACACACACACACACACGTGCACGCACACGCACACACACACACACACACACACACACACGTGCACGCGCACGCACACACACACACACACACACACACACACACACACACACACGTGCACGCACACGCACACACACACACACACACACACACACACACACACACACACACACACACACACACACACACACACACACACGTTTCTGCCTGGCAACCTCCACCCATCGGCTTCACGTCATTTCCACCAAAATTAGTAACCCTGCCTCCGCCACACCCACCCTAAGCAATGACGGGTCCCCACATAAGACGGAAAAATAGCACGTGCATATCGAACTTTCCCTGTTGCCGCCAGTTGGTAAGATGGCCTTGGTCAGTAACTGCTTTTCTTCAGATCCATGTCGCTTAGGTCTATTATTTACTGTATCATTAGTTGAATTAACGCCACTATCGCCCCGCACACAACACGCATTGAACGATGCGGAAGTAGCACTGTCATAGTGTGCGCAGCCCCGGCTGCACGAGAGCGAATAATGTATTGGAAAAGGACGTTGACCTAACAACCAATGAACCAATCAACCAAACAACCAACTACCAACCAACCAATCAACCATTGAACCACCGAACCAATCATTGAACCACCCAACCAACCATTGAACCAACCAACCAACCAACCAAGGTCTGTGCACGCCAAAAGGCTGAATACAGAAGATACCGCGTTCACGATACCGTTATGCTCCGGCCATTCTGCCTCGCACATTGTGGGTTCCCGTGGTTATAGACAAAGGACCACGGAGCCTTCCCCGACATACTTTCCGGTGCACGTGCTACGCGTAGCAAACTGCACATGGCCAGCGTTGCGGCAGTCATTGTGATGGATTCGGATAATAACGCAACACCTAAGCACACACGTCAATCTGCAAATTAGTGCACGAGAGAGGGGCCTGATTCTCTGTCTCTGTCTCTCTCTCTTTGCTCCCCCCCCCTCTCTCTCTCTCTCTCAACCCCTCTCTCTGTCCCTCTCTCATCCTCTCTCTGTCTGTCTGTCTCTCTCTCCGCCCCCTTTCTCGCTCTGTCTCTCTCTCGCCCCCCCCTCCCCCCTCTCTCTCTCTGCCTCCCTTCCAGCCTCTCTCTCTCTCCCTCTCTCTCTCTCCCTCTCTCTTAGGCGTTTATATGCCCACGCGTGCCTTTCCCAGCCTGGTTTTTTTTTGTTTGTTTGTTCCAGCATTCACGGAGAGAACACACGTGCTAATTTCCGTTTCTCAAATTACAAAACCTACGCCTCTTAGGAAATACTTAAAAAAAAAAAAATTGATCTGTATAAATCGGAAGGTTTTTTTTTTGTTTTTGTTTTTTTGGTCTCAGGTTTTACTTGAGGGCTTAACGTACCCTCCTCCACGGCAGTGGGAGATATTAAGACTGAATAATATAGTAATCTTTGTCCACATGCATGCACAATTTTGGGCCTAAATTTAATTTCTGTGAGAAACAGTGGCTGTTTGAAATAATGTACTGTCAAGATTACTAGAACAGAGAAAAAGAATCCGGCTGCAGGGGAAGTAATTGCTGTACGAATCTGGCTTGCTAAAGGTTAATGTCTTCAAAAGTATGATTGTTTAAAGTGCGTTGACAAAGAATTTTCAGTGAAGGCTGTTTCAGGGTTGTTACGAAACTGTAACTGAAGTACAGTACTTTGTCTTAGATTGTAAGTGTGTACCTTTTGAGCATTTAATTTTTTTTTCAATTGATCTTTCAAAACTCGAATCTGCAATGTTACGAGGGCATTTAAAATCAGCACGTCTTTGTATGACCATCGCCAACAAAATAATACTGGACTGATGTGTCTGGTGCACCACGCGGGATGTATTCCCCAGCCTGAAGTGCCCCGGGCTAACGCAGCTCGAGGCTGGAAATGCCCCGGATCTAAGCAGCTCGAAGCTGGAAGTGCCCCTGGTCAATGTAGCTCGAGGCTGGAAATGCCCCTGATCGCAGGCTAAGCAGCTCGAGGCTGGAAGTGCCCCGGGTCAAGGTAGCTTGAGGCTGGAAGTGTCCCGGGTCAATGTAGCTTGAGGCTGGAAGTGCCCCGGGCTAATGTAGCTTGAGGCTGGAAGTGCCCCGGGCTAATGTAGCTTGAGGCTGGAAGTGGCCCGGGTCAATGTAACTTGAGGCTGGAAGTGCCCCAGGTCAATGTAGCTTGAGGCTGGAACTGCCCCGGGGTGCTTGGGGTGTAGAGTGCCATGGAGTCAGACGAACCGGCGAGTACACCTGGTCACAGTTGAGTACACCGGTCAACTTGAGATTTTCTATTCATTGTACACGTATACATATCGGCTTAGTATCAGACAAAGTGTGCGCGAGGCGGTTCAAAACTTATCATTTCACCAGATCACTAGATCAGTAAAATAATGTGAGGCAGATGATCGTGCCACACTCTTTAAGCTGACTGCCGGTACCGGCACAGCATTCATGATCAAAAGGTGACTGACCAGCACCGGCCCGCTACAACCTTCAAGACTCTTCAACTCTTCAACTCTAATTTCCGTTCCGCACAAGACTCCTTTGTTTTGCAATCGATTTATCTAAGCCTCAAGTAGACGCCCCCCCCCCCCCCCCTTTAGCAAGGCTTCGCTGATTTCATCCGGAGCGCTCGTTTGAACCGGGTTAAGATGTATGGACAGCACTTGCAGACATCAAAGTACCCGGGCCCAATCAGCCGTCCCCTTGACCAGACCAACTGATGTACTATAGGGGCTAGACTCAATTTCCTGGGACCACACGGGCTGATGAAAAACGACCCCTACAAACACTTTGTGTCTGGGGGGAAGTAGAGATACTTGGCGGGCTATGTGTCAGAAATAGTCTGCTGTTTTTTGGTGGATCGTTTCTGGCGTAGCAGTTCTCGTGATAGAGTGTGACCGAATGATCAGTCTGCCTGTATGATTCTCCAAACGATTCGGCAAATACTTTGCGTCTCGGGGATGTCAGAAAATGATGCTGTGCGGGTGATTTGGCAGACCGTCTCATGCTGTTTTATAATAATAATAATAATGATAATGAGTATTGTATAGGCGCTTTACCCAATTTCATGAATCGGCTCAAAACGCCGCGAACTGAACCCAACACGCACGCTCACGTGAATCACACGCATTCTCTCACACACTGGACATAAACAGATTACAATCACGTGGTGCGAAGGGTCAGCTCAGCTACTTAAATTCCGGAATTTAAAATTGCATTTATTTTTCAAATTTGGTGGGCTGAACATTTCCAAAGCAGAGGGGGAGGAAGCCGGAGTACCCGGAGAGAACCCCCGACGATCGGCCCGAATGAACGGTGCCACGTACGAGAAGGAAAAATTCTTTGCCCCGTGTGGGACTCGAACTCCTGACCTCTCGCATTGGTGACAAGTCTCTTAACCACTAGACCACCGACCGCCCCGTAGACTGAATCGTTTCTGACGATGTGCTTGTCTTTACAGAGTGTGACCACATGAGAATGTGTGGTACATGTAATCAATCAATGAATCAATGAATACATCTTTATTAACCCAGAGGGAAATTTGTGTGTGGTGGACAAACAAAAACAATGATACACATCAAATTAAAAGTACACTAAAGATAATAATAAATAAACACTGCAATTAAAATAGAGATTAAAATTGAAATGTATATAATATCTATCGTCATTGGTACATTGCAGTTCTGTTAAAACGTGTGACCGACTGTGCATGGAAAACGATTCCACACAGACCTTACGCGCGCACGCGCGCGCGCGCGCGCGCGCGCGCGCGTGTGTGTGTGTGTGTGTGTGTGTGTGTGTGTGTGTGTGTGTGTGTGTGTGTGTGTGTGTGCCGGGGGACGGGGATGGGGGTGGGGTGGGGGGTGTGGAGTACTGAAGCTTGGCGGGTTGGATGTCAAAATTACATGGTCTGCTGTGTTGGAGAAGCGTTTCTGACATAGCAGTTCTTTG
This sequence comes from Batillaria attramentaria, assembly GCA_018292915.2. Classification (NCBI taxonomy): domain Eukaryota; kingdom Metazoa; phylum Mollusca; class Gastropoda; family Batillariidae; genus Batillaria; species Batillaria attramentaria. Next base: position 473,558 of record JACVVK020000115.1, on the reverse strand, counting down.
GTGCAGTGTGACCACACCAAAATAATGTGATATCTCAATCGTCATAATGATGATAAGATGCCGTAGCACTTTTCGACCCTCAGTGTTACCCAATACTGGTAGATAATTCTCTTATTTATTTATTTGTTGCTTTGCAGGATGGTAAGCGATGCACATTTTGTCCAAGATTTCAGTGTAGGCCACAGTGCTGAACAGCGGCATGCTGTTAGCCCAGCGCACACAACAGGAAACAAATTAAGGTTGTCTATGAATAGCTCTTTTGCCGGCAAGGGGTCCAGTTCTGAGAGTTCTGTCTGAGAATGTGTAGGGTAATATACGTCAAAGGTTACCGGCATCTGTGTATCATGATGAAGAATTCATCAAAAGAAACGATAAAAACCACCGTCGATGACATATTCACATATAATTATATTCTCGGCTTATTCTCAACCGATTGAGCTGCGGACTCAAGATCTGAAGGTCTTGGGTTCGAATCCCGAAAGGGCCAACATTTGTACAGTTTTTATTTTTTTTTAAATTTTATTATTTCATTTTTTTTTTGGTGTGTCCCCTTGTTTGTTGGGGAGCTGGGCAAGTCGAGCGGTAGAGCGGTGTTGGACTTTCAATGCTCGGGTCGTGAGTTCGAGTACCGTTTTGCCCAAAACATTTGCGCTGGTTTTATCCTCGTTGTCCCCGTCTTTGAAATCACCTTTATGTGGTGGAAAAGGACGTTAAACCCCTAAACACCCACCCTACCCATCCCCGTCTTTGTGGCCACGAGACGGCTAATACGCTGAACCTCAAACCACCCACCCACTCAATGATGGCGATGAGTAATGTGTAGGTTCCAACATTAACCACTCCTTGTGTGTGTGTGTGTCCTGGCAAGAACTGCACGATCTGGTTACTCAGGGGAATGCAATACATACGCCAAATTAACCCATTCAGGTCCCGAATGCCATTCATCCGCTGCTCGCGACAATGGATTTGCAAATTGGACATGCAGCGCCCATGACACGCCAGTCTCGTGGACAAGAAAGGACCAGAGAAGGGAACCATAGAACCACAAGATTCTGTTCTGACAACTTCGGGGCCCGGCAGCCCTTGTTCGGAAAATTCACTCCTACACCACGGCGTCCTACAAAAAGGATTGATTAATCCACGAGCTCTAGCGGCGTCACTGGCCAGCCTTGGGCGGGAACTTCATGTTGTCTTGAAGACTTAGGTAATCGCCGTGGTTCAGTGTATGCGAAGGACTATGGGCTGAGTCACAATAGACGACTCCACTCGGCAAGCTCCGAGGCCAAAGCCCCGCCCCTTTACTTTGCCGTGTATTGGCAAAAAACACAGTACGTCCGTTGACGTCATTGTATAGAAAAAGGGGTGATTTCAAGATGGAAGAGATTGGCGTAATGGTCTTTTTCATCAAATGACGTCAATTGGACTCTTTACGGGCGCCCGAAGTGCCGATTTTCAAACTGGAGACCGCAAATTTCAAATGAAGCATTAGTATATTCTATACTGCGTTTGAGCTTTGCTAAGTGACTCCCCCCCCCCCCACACACACACACTTTCCCTTCGGCATCTCGGACATTCTGTACACGCAGTCGGTCTGTTTTGATGTAGACTCCACTGTTCGTTGCTAACAACCTTGTCCTAAACCTTACGACGCCGTCATGACACCACCCTGAGCTGCAGCTAACTGACGACGCCCTGGCAGCCGAGAATGAACAAGAGCAATAGAAGGAAAGAAAAAGAAAGAAAAAAAAAGAGAGAAAAAAAGAGCAAAGCTGACGGGAAGCGGTCTGTAATGGATTTCTGCTGTTCCAGCCTCCAAACATCACGCGCACCTGGCCACTTTAACGTCCGCTCTAAAAACCTGCTGCGGCAACGCTGGAGAACGTAGGTTAGCAGACGGAGCTCGTCTCCCTTAATTTGACAGAAAGACGACTTAGGGAAGCCCATCAGGTTTGAGGAGAGCACTGGAGGGAGGTGAGGGCGGATTCAGGCATTTGTTTGAAGGGTCAGGTAAGAACAGGTAGATATTATGGGGGGCCCGTGGCTGCGGTATAAAGGTTGGAAAGAAAGAAGAAGCGAAACAGAAACAAACATAGAAGAAAGAAACACACAAGAAACAAGGAGAAAAGTGACAAAGATAGTAACTAAAGGAAACGGATTAATTTTGTGGCCAAGCCAATCCTGTATGATGAGTTTAGTAAAATATACCCCCCCCCCAAAAAAAAACAAAACAAAAAAACAACAACAACAAAAAAACCAAACAAAACAAAAACAACAACAAAAACCAACAAAACAAAAACAACAACAAAAACCAACAAAACAAACAAACAAACAAACAAACAAACAAACAAACAACCCAAAAAACAAACAACAATAACAAGAACAACAACAAATGAAAAAAAAGAAGAAAAAAAAGAAATGAAACCGGCAAAGTTGGCTCATTTTTCTTCGCGAGAATGGTGATCAGTTAAAAACAAAAACCAGTAAACTACAAGAACAACAACATCAACAGACCTAACGCACAAAAGTTGGCTCCTGTTGGTGTACCATCAGTGACAATGACGATTCAGTGTATAAGGGTTTCGGCTCAACTCCTTTTGATAGAGAGAGAGAGAGAGAGAGAGAGAGAGAGAGAGAGAGAGAGCACGTAATAATAATAATAATAATAATAATAATAAGTGAGTTCTGTGTAGGTGCTCTACCCATGTTTTTAATTCTCAGAGTGCCGCGAGCTAAACCCACACACACGCTCACGTGAACCACACGCATTCTCTCACACACTGGACATGAACACATTACAATCACGTGCTGTTAAGGGTCAGCTCAGCAGTTTAAGTTCCGGAATTTAGAATTGCATTTATTGACATTTTTTCGGGGCTGAATGTTTCCAAATCGCGCCCTTTTTTTAAAAGGCTTCAAAGCGGTACACCCCCCCCCCCCAACCTCCAAACCATTTCCCCGGGATCCGCATTTGAAATTGGCTGTTTAATTGCGCGTGGGATGCCGGGATAGGGCGGAGGTTAGTCAGGGGATCTTTTGCAAGCGAACGACCATCACTAATTGGGACGAAACCCGTTAGAGACAGGTAATGAAGTTGCAGGTAACCCGGCGCTGACTCAGTACCCGCTCATTATAGGCAGTTGACTCACTATAAGTCAGATCACAGAGCACATGCATTTTCGTGCTAATGTCGGTCTGGTAAACGTTCTTAACGCGAGTATTGATCAGGAAGTATTGAGGGCTTCCGGTGTTTATGAACAAGAGTGTTCATTTAGATTTCCAAGCACGTTCTTATTTTGTCGGGGCTGACGTAAACCACCTGGAGCCAAATGCATGTAGAGAAACTAGGACCAAGTTCGACACTAGCGTTCAATGGCCCGCTAAGCGGATTTCAAATAAAATTGCTGTACATTCCTATTAAACATAACGTTGCGCGTGGCACCCTAGAAATGCTTTAAAATTCACCGAAAAAATCACAAGGTTTGGCGCCAGACAAATCCTCATTATTGTTATTATTATTATCATCATCATCATCATCGTCATCGTCGTTGTCATCGTCATCATCATCATCATCATTATTATTATTATTTAGTCTAAGAAATAGTCGTAAACTCGTATTATATAGTCTTCGTTTTTGCATCTCGTACGAATCTTTTAGTCTCAAACTCAGTTAAGCTCGTCTCGGACTTAATAATTATACGTCTTATAGTCTCTCTGTACATGCATCAAACCCCAGGAAACATTCCAGTCTTTCGATATTCCGGATACATGAGTGTTCGGTCTGTTTTCCCAGCATTTCCTTTCTGTTCACGTGGCTGTCAGACAAGGCTTACGCAATCCACCAATCGGGCAGGATGTGTTACTCATGAGAAATTCCGCATTTCGAAGACGCCTTGCCCCTTCCAGTGCGATCCTCTCCGTTCAGTTTGTTTATGACAAAATTCAGGTGTGAGCCATCGTTTCTTCCTTCATCCGGGCAAAGGGCATAAGCACAATGGATTTGAGAGGCACTTGGGCCTTTTTTTCCTCATTGCGGTATGGGCGGTTGCAGAAACGCAGAAATTTGGCATGAGCAAAAATAAAAAGGGCGTAAGCAGAATGGAATTGAGAGGCGCTTGAGCCTTTTCCTCACATGACGGAAGGGTTGGTTGTAGAGACACAGAAATGTGGCATGAATAAAAATAAAAGCTACGGGCAAAACACTGCAGAAAACTAGTAAGACAGTGAGTCAGGGCCCAGTGTTTAGCTTTAAGCCTGGAGACTAAATAAACGAATTAAAGGCACACCGCCTAACATCTTACGGATCGCAAATCGTTTGGAGGTGTTTTGGTGGTGGTTAACATTGCCGTACCACTATATATACCACTATATAAACTTAAAAAATTGTGGTTGGTATATACAAACACGCACTATACAGAAACAATGACACATAGGTCATGTATGTACGAAGAAGCTGAACATACATGAACAAACATGACATTCAAATAAAGCCATGTCACAGACATAAATGAAAAGGTCAGTCCAGACGGTGTAAAGCACTATCAAGTAAAGCCATGCAAACTGTATTCTTTAAGCAAAGCAAAGCATCGAGTCATTAGTCATTAGGGCACACGGGCAAAGTAAAGCCATGCAAACTGTATTCTTTAAGCAAAGCAAAGCATCGAGTCATTAGTCATTAGGGCACACGGGCAAAGTAAAGCCATGCAAACTGTATTCTTTAAGCAAAGCAAAGCATCGAGTCATTAGTCATTAGGGCACACGGGCAAAGTAAAGCCATGCAAACTGTATTCTTTAAGCAAAGCAAAGCATCGAGTCATTAGTCATTAGGGCACACGGGCAAAGTAAAGCCATGCAAACTGTATTCTTTAAGCAAAGCAAAGCATCGGGTCATTAGTCATTAGGGCACACGGGCAAAGTAAAGCCATGCAAACTGTATTCTTTAAGCAAAGCAAAGCATCGAGTCATTAGTCATTAGGGCACACGGGCAAAGTAAAGCCATGCAAACTGTATTCTTTAAGCAAAGCAAAGCATCGAGTCATTAGTCATTAGGGCACACGGGCAAAGTAAAGCCATGCAAACTGTATTCTTTAAGCAAAGCAAAGCATCGAGTCATTAGTCATTAGGGCACACGGGCAAAGTAAAGCCATGCAAACTGTATTCTTTAAGCAAAACAAAGCATCGAGTCATTAGTCATTAGGGCACACGGGCAAAGTAAAGCCATGCAAACTGTATTCTTTAAGCAAAGCAAAGCATCGAGTCATTAGTCATTAGGGCACACGGGCAAAGTAAAGCCATGCAAACTGTATTCTTTAAGCAAAACAAAGCATCGAGTCATTAGTCATTAGGGCACACGGGCAAAGTAAAGCCATGCAAACTGTATTCTTTAAGCAAAGCAAAGCATCGAGTCATTAGTCATTAGGGCACACGGGCAAAGTAAAGCCATGCAAACTGTATTCTTTAAGCAAAACAAAGCATCGAGTCATTAGTCATTAGGGCACACGGGCAAAGTAAAGCCATGCAAACTGTATTCTTTAAGCAAAGCAAAGCATCGAGTCATTAGTCATTAGGGCACACGGGCAAAGTAAAGCCATGCAAACTGTATTCTTTAAGCAAAGCAAAGCCGTGCACATATACATTTAACCACGAAAGCAATGAAAAACCAAGCGCAGACGGATACCTGGTAAAAAACTGGACATGTGAAAGCATGTAAACAGCAAACTCATGCATACCTTAAACACACGGGGGTGTATGGGTGGGTGTTTGGGAGTCTAACGTCCTTTTCCACCACATAAGGGTGACATCAAAGACTGACGGGGCAGCGAGAAAAAGGCCAGCACAAATATTTGGCCCCCAACCGTGATTTGAACTCACGACCCGAGCATTGAAAGTCCAACGCTCTACCATTCGGCCACCGCGGCTCCCCTTTAAACATACGGATAGTATAATTCGTTTACTAAGAGCCTGAGAACACCACTATATAACTTAATCGCTCATCGGGGTTACTTTTCAACAAAATGCCTTTGCGCCAAGAGAAAGACACCAGAGACTAAACGGTTTTAACCAGATAAATTACACGTGTAATTGTCATTGCTTTCTGTAACAGTAAGGGGGAGCGGGAATAGCCAAATGGTAGAGCGTTGGACCTTCAGTGCTCGCGGGCTGTGAGTTCGAATCCCAGCTGGGGCCAAATAATTATTTGTGCTGGCCTTTTTTCTCGTTGCTCCGTCTTTGATATCACCCATACGTGGTGGAAAAGGACGTTAAACTCCCTAACACCCACCCACCCAGTAACAATCACAGTTAAAAAACAACAACAATGAAAACAAAACAACAACAAGAACAACAAAAACAAACAACAACAAAAAACAACAACAACAACAACAACAACAAAAACATACTGGACGCATTTGCTTGGAGTGTGTGTGTGTGTGTGTGCAGTTGTGAGCGTGGCAAATCCTTGTGCAACAGCCGTGTTCTAAAAAAATAAAAAAAAGTAAGGGGACACCCGGGTTCGAACCGGGGACCTCTCGATCTGCAGTCGAATGCTCTACCACTGAGCTATATCCCCTGTTACAAGCACATGTGTAAACATTGGCACAAATGTCAGCTCTGCTGTCTGACGCAAGGCTCAGGTAAACAGAGATAAGGACTATTGAGCCTGTCGTCAAAAATAGGTCTGACGTGACACACAGCTGTGACGCCGCTGTCTAAAAATAGCCGCAGTCTGCCGCTCACACGCGGTGCGTTAACTTATCAGATAAGTCTTACGAAAAGAAATTGACTGCAGCTGTCATCATCACTGATATGACACGGAGCGACAAAGACAATAATGATATTTTCATAGAGAATATAAACAGTCTTGTCAGTTTCATATATTAAAAGTCTGCTCCAACAACTATAGCAATGTGTGGGACCTATGCGATCGTGTGTGTGTGTGTGTGTGTGTGTGTGTGTGTGTGTGTGTGTGTGTGTGTGTGTGTGTGTGTGTGTGTGTGTGTGTGTGTGTGTGTGTGTGTCTCTCTCTCTCTCTCTCTCGGGAAGCCGGGGTGGCCGAATGGTAGAGCGTTGGACTTATAATGCTCGGGTCGTGAGTTCGTATCCCGGCTGGGGCCAAATATTTGTGCTGGCTTTTTCATCGTTGCCCCGTCTTTGATATCATCCGTATGTGGTGGAAAAGGACGTTAAACCCCCCAAACACCCCCACCCACCCACCCTCTCTCTCTCACACACACACACACACACACACACACACACACACACACACACACACACACACACACACCGTGACAAACACACCGTCACACACACACACACACACACACACACACACACACACACACACACACACACACACACACACACACACACACACAACTGAGCATGCAAGCAAGCAAGCAAGACATGGCATGTATCCACTAAAGTCGGAATGTACGAGCATTGCGTACCGGCCATGCTACCCTTGTTACTGACTCAGCTAATTAGAAAACCACGAATATTCACGACTCGAATACAGCTTTGAGCAGGCTCGCCTGTGAGAAGTGTACGTTTGAGAAGGGACGAGAGAGACTCGGACGGAGAGAGAGAGAGAGAGAGATGCGGCCTCACACACACACACACCTGTACCAGGGCTAACAACAACAAACAGAATATAAAGTGATCATAAGGAAAAGGGCGCACCAACAAACATAGCGTACCACTGGGGGAAGATTTTGAGGTGAACACCAGCTTCAAATTACAGCCAGCAGAAAATGCGGTAAGTGGGTTTTCCCCCCACCTGTCTTTGTCTACCGCGCTAAGGATCGAAGCTATGCTCACTCATGCTGAATCTATTTTCACGCTGAAAGGTATTTCACAAACACCAGAAGCACGGAGGAAAACATCAGTGCGTTCATCCCGGAAGAGGTAAGGCAGATCTTAAAGGATCACATTTCGACAATATCAGGGGATTCGCAAATAGTTCGGATGCGCTTTGGTGGTGTCTAATATCGTAACACTTGGATATGTACACACACACACACACACACACACACACACACACACACACACACACACACACACACACACACACACACCGTGGCACACACACACACCGTGACACACACACACACACACACACACACACACACACACACACACACACACACACACACACACAGAGTTGCAGCTGACATAGGCAGGTATTTGGGCAAACAGAACCGAAGCCCAAACCGAAAAGCACAGCGGCGTTCGGCGTCCACAGCTGGCACGAGTGACTAGTTAAGCACAGCTTAGGGCTGTTGCAGTTCTCGTTCATTCAGAGCTCTTTGTACATGTATCAGTAAGATAGACTATAGCGCATCCGTTACAAAACAAAAGTTGTTTTCTGCAAAGCCTAATCTTGCAGTCTGCGCCTTTACAGAAAGCTGGAAGGAATCTTATAACCTGTAACCTGAATCATGAAATTTCCAGGCATTCAGAGCTCGTTGTATCATTAAGAGAAACTAATATTGCGCATTTGGAAGCAGATGTGTTGTAAAACAAAAGTTGTTTTCAGCGAAGCTTAATCATGGAATCAGCGTCTTCAATGAACAGCTGGGTAAACTCTAACCTGAGACATGAAATGTCCAACTTATAAAAAAACTTAAAAACAGCGCTAATGCATCTCGAGCCCTGAGAATACTTGCAGGATATTCTGTCCGTTTCATAAAAAAAGGTATTTCCTGTGAAATTTAAGCCATATCGCTAACTGACGTCTCATTTCTAAACTTAGCAGCAACCCAGTTTGAAACAGAGCGCATTTCTGTTGGCATGTTGGCAAGTTAGGAGAGTTTTACGAGAGTTAAGAACTTATCGTGTGGCGTCTTCGGTTTCACTTCCCACCGGCATTTCGCTCTCACTTTGATATTAAGAAATCAGCGATTACACGCAAACACGACACTATCTTGGGGTCTGATTTTAAAACAAAAAATATTAGAACTGGCTTGACTGACAGTCATTGGGTTTTTGGATGTAACATTGTAGGATATAGTTTTCTCAGGGTTTCAGCTTTGCGTTTCCTCGTTTTCTTTTCGCTTCTGCATGTAGACAGTTTTAGCTGAGTCGGGTTGGTCGGTCATGATCAAGTTACTGCCCATTCTTTCCTTTCCGCCTTTTTTGTATCAATGTGTGTGTGTGTGTGTGTGTGTGTGTGTGTGTGTGTGTGTGTGTGTGTGTGTGTGTGTGTGTGTGTGTGCGCGCGCGCGCGCGTGCGTTCTTGTAATCTCAGTTTCAAAACCTTTGACGTAGATAATAGTTACACTCGTAAATACGACATCCAATATTATGTTAACGCGTCAATTTTCAGTGCAGAGCTTGACCAACACAGTGACAGGTCATTGGAAGCAGTAACTGACACCTGATTGTATTCGTCACTTTGTTGTCTTGCTGATTCAGCAAACAGATGCAACGTGGCGTGTACCACTCAAACGCCCCATTGTCAGTCTAGGTCACGGATCTGGTAACCAAATGCACCCCCCCCCCCCCCCCCCAGCCGCTTCCTCCTCGTCTTCGAGGACCGATCCAACGAAACCACCAGAAACTCCCAGCTGACAGGAACCCGGTGTTGTACGAGCGACCCAAAACCCCGATGCCAGACCAACTTTTGATCCTGAGAGACCCAGGGTTTGGGCCCTCCAAGACAATTAGCTTAGTCTCCGGTGCCAGGAATGGCCTGTGGCACTTACAGATCGGCTGACAGATGGGCTTCTCTTCAAACGGGCGTTGTGCTGTAGTGTTCGCACTTACACTCCCTTCACGGGGCGCTAGCAAAATGTGACGGCTATGAATGAGTGAATGAACGGGAGCCAGCACACACGTGCCCCACAAACAGATACATCTCCCGGAAATGCGTTTCTCTAAGTTCATGTTGAGGGAAAAAAATCTTTCTTTACTGCACCTTTTGGATGGTTGATGTTTCTTGGAGGTTTTTTTTTGTTTTAAGAGTCTTGTTTCAGAGTGCTTTTCGTTGTGAATGAAATAGAGTGTGCATTGTTTATTGTATTTTCGGAGTTTATGGATTTCAGTTCTATGTTTCATTTCCAGTGAAATGAAGTTGGCTTATTTGGGTGGGTTTTTTTTGTTTTTCCCTCGGAGTTTATGGAGTTGTTTTTAACATGTTTCAGAATGTATGTTTCGTTCCGAGTGAAATGAAGTTCGCTTGTTGTGGGTTGTGTTTTTTTTTCCCCCTTGGACTGAGTTTATGAAACCCTTTTAGTGTATGTTTCTTTCCGAGTGTAATGGTGTAATGAAGTACGCTCGGGTTTTTTTTTTCGTTTTTTTTTAAAAGCATAATTTTCTCGGAGTTAATGAAGTTGTCTGCAACGTATGTTTCTTCCGGAATGTCTAAATTATGTTTTCTTGTAAGTCTTCTCCCAAGTTCAGAATACGTTCCCCTCTGCAGGAAAGTGCCTTTCAGAACTATCGCTCTTCACTCAGTTACTGACTGTTTTTTTTTTTTTTTTAACCTCTTGAAGACGCTTTCATGTTAAAATCTATTTGGGGTATGTAATGCATTTTTCAAAGAAGATTTTTGTTTTTCTTTTCCAGTGAAACACTTTCCCTCCTTGATGATGAGTTCTTTTCCTCAGATGTTTTCCCTGGAGCGGCGAATCCATCAAACTATAGATTTTTCTCTCCCCTGTTGCCCTTTACCCCGCTTGTCAGTCTCTCTGTCTGCTGAATTGTCACTGTTTTTGTGCTCTGTGTCTGCGTGACTTCATTTCAGAGTCTGTGGCATTTTATTACGAGTGGAACTCTATTTCCCTTTTCAGTCTGTCAGTATCAGCAGTGTCTACCCGTGTAAAGTACTACTGACTGATTCTCTCTCTTCTGGGGAAACTGGTGACCTGAGCCTGTAGATCGTTGGACTGTGAATGTTTGGGTCGCGAGTTCGAATCTCGGCAAGGAATCATAATGTATTGCGCTGGCTTCCCGCCACCCTGCGCGTTGCCCTGTCTTTGATGTCACCCATTACCGCGTGAGAGGGACGTTATACCATTAAAACAAACTCTTTCTTTCCATCTCAGTGGCTCGCCGCCCCCCCCCCCCTCCCCGCCCCACACACACACCTTTCTCCTTGCAGCACAAACAGAGAGACAGAGAGACAGACTGGCACACACACACACACACACACACACACACACACACACACACACACACACAGACACACAGACACAGACACACACACCCCTCTCTTTCCTCTCCATCGCGGCACAAGCACACGCGGGATCCGGCCACGTTACGCCGTAACCGATGACTTGTCAGAAAATCAGGTGATAACAGAAAATTTCACGGAGCCCGACCTCTGAAAACAAACCACGTTACCTGATGTTTGCCTCCCCCTTCGGAGCGCTCCCTTCGTTTGTTATCCCGTGCTTGGAGCCGCTGTCAAAATAAAATAACCCCCTAGAGGGAAGAACTTATGTGCCCAGGTATATAGTAGTACCCTGTACGCAGGTTCAGACTCAAAACGATTGAGGAAGTCCTGCGTTACCGCTGGTTTGAACCCAAACATCCAGCTGTGGTCGCTGTGGTATGTCTTGGTTCTGGTCAAAATCCCAGACAAGTACTTTTCAATTCCTTTTGAAAAGTCAGAGCAGATGCAGATGCGGATTTAAACGTGAACTCTGCCCCGTGCGTAGGACTAGGGACATGTTGTAAAACTCGATGTGCAGTTTGAAGAACAGAGAAAGAATTTATGTTGGAGTGCGGAAGGACGTGTGTGTGTGTGTGTGTGTGTGTGTGTGTGTGTGTGTGTGTGTGTGTGTGTGTGTGTGTGTGTGTGTGTGTGTGTGTGCGCGTGTGCGTGTGTGTGTGAGAGAGAGAGAGAGAGAGAGAGAGAGAGAGTGTGTGTGGGGGGGGGGGGCAGTGTGTGTGTGTGTGTGTGTGTGTGTGTGTGTGTGTGTGCGGTCTGGGTGTGTCTGGTCAATGTGACTCATGGGATTTGTTCTAGTGGTTAAAGTATCCGACTTAGGATCCTGCGCTGCCTGGTTCGAGTCCCTGGTGGGCATGAGGAATTTGGTGGGATTTTTCCTTTCCAGATAGAGTCAAAATCACGTGCAGGCTCGTTTACGGTGCCTGTCTCGCCTTTGTGTACACATGCGCACGCAACCGACATCAAGTGTGCACGTTAAAAATCCCATTCCATACGGGAGGGGCCTCGGAATGGAGAAAACAATCACACGTCATGCATACGGCAGGAAAAAGAAAAAAGAAAACTGAGAAGAGAGAGAGAGAGAGAGAGAGAGAGAGAGAGAGAGAGAGAAGGGGGGGGGGGTGGCTCCGTACTATGGCGACGCGACCCCCCCCCCAACCCCCACCCCCGGGGGAAGCATCGCGAACTTCCCTTACCATAGTAATGCGACTCTAGAATAGAATAAACCAACAAGCATTCTTATTACAATCTGTACTGCGGCCAGACGAGAACTATATGGCTGTGTGATTGGAAATAAAGCACCCAGACATCTATCCCAGATCTACCAGTTCCCACACAGCAGGACACGTGGTATAGACATCAGTGATACTCACTAGTACCCATGGGATCATCGGGTGGACGGAGGGAGGGAGTCTCTTGGAGGGGGAGGGGAGGGGTGGAGAGGTACCAGGAGGCCTCGATTTCCCGTTCCAGATGACCGAAACGACTAATGAGACAACCGCTGTGCCAGACATACGGGGCTGTCGGTTACTATTGGCAACGGTACTGAAGCGAGGCTTACACACAGCACATGTAAGGCTTTGCCGACTGCAGCTCTGAGTTTTCATTAACTAGATTAAATAGAACAGCGGATCAGTCACTAAGCCTATATAATTCGTCTTGACTTACCACTGACTTGAAATAACAACTCTGCCGGATTTGTCTGTCGGTCTCGGGTCCGTGTGTTCGAATAGTCCAGGGCCCGTATGTAAAAGTCGAGATTAATTTAACCCACGGCTACGGGCCTAACCCAGACTAGGACAAAAGAAAACCCCAAAGCAAAATTAGATTAAAAAAAAAAAAAAAAGGAAGCGAAGAAAGGAAGAAAAAATCCTTCTATTCCAGCTTAGGCAACTTGCTGGAATGGGCCCGCTTCTTGATTTAAAACAACAACAACAACAACAACAACAACAACAAATTAACCCAGGAGCTAGTTTAGTTCGAGGTTAGACTCTAACCCAGGGCTAAAAGCCCTAACCTCGACTATTACATACGGGCGCTGGCTGGGCCAGCTGTATTTGTGATGGCCTATTTCTCAATGTCCCGTCTTTGATATCATCCATATGTGGTGGAAAAGGACGTAAAAGCCTTACACACACACACACACACACACACACACACACACACACACACACACACACACACACACACACACACACACACACACACACACACCGTGGCACACACACGCACGCACGCACGCACACCAACCCTTGTCTCGCTAAGTGAAACAACACCTCAATAGGGTCTCAAGTCATGGGTGGTATCCACAGAGGGCTCGAAAGCTGGGACAATATATAATCTGCATGATGATGATGAAGAGGAGGAGGAGGACGGAGGAGGAGGTAAGAGGTCCATGTGGTTTGGGACTGCGTGACTGACAGGGACTCACTCCACTCCACGTTCAAACCAATGTAGATGAGTTTCAGCACACACACACACACACACACACACACACACACACACACACACACACACACACACACACACACACACACACACACACAAGGACACACACGGACACTGTGAGAACCATCATGCTTAACAGAATTCCCCGGTAAATCCGCTGCTCAAAGAGACCTGCCAAGAATAGTGAATCCTTAGGAGACGAAGCAGGAACAGGAAAAGAAAAAAAAGAAAAGAAAAAGCAAAAGGCCATGCCATTGCTAAGTAAACCCACGACTGAGAAGATGGCCAGAACCCGGCTTACGGATGCAAGGCTTCCTACAAGAAGACAAAAAAACCAAAACAACAACCCTCCCTGGTTTTAAAACAGGCGAGAAAATAGGGCTAACAAGAGGGAAAACGGGACTAAAAGGCAGGAAGCGACTCAAACAAGGAAGCATATGGCAAACAGCTTGAGGGGGAGACAAAAAAAATGCTTGCCCTGTCATGAGATAAAACCGCAGATTCAGGGGGCGGGTGAAACGGATTTAAACTCCTGAAAGGTTACACGGAGTGCAAAATTTCAAAATCATTTTGACTGCTTCCGCATGCTTCTTCTACAGCTGCGGAGTTTTTGGCCCCTTTCAGCTAATTACTGTTTTCGTGGCTGAGGCTTTCACATGCTGACATGCGTAATATATTTCAAGTCACTCGTAACATTCTGGGCTTGCCATTTTTTTCAGCTTTTTTTTTTTTTTTTTTGGTTGGGGGTGGTAGAAGCAAAAGTAGGCATGCATATATCACTGAACGTTTTTGGCGAGGTTTTTTTTTTAATGCTGATATTTATCAGAGATAGGCCTAACTGATAGGATGCAGTTCCTTTAATTGTCCATATTCTTGTGGGAAAAGCTATTTTGGAAGCCGCATAAAACGTGACATAAAAAAGCCAGCTGTGTGTGTGTGAGGTTTCTGTATGCAGGTATAGGCGGGAATTCCTCTGGGTTAAAATCCTGATGAGGCGTTGAAGTTAACTTAGGAGCATTTAATTCAAGTTCAAAAATACTTTATTGTCCATTAAATAACAGGTATAAAATGACAAAATCGTCTTAGGGCCCACTGCTCAAATCAAAATAAGAATGTAAAAGTAAGATTCTACGTCAATAAAAACAACATGAAATTGGTTTGGCATGTGCAATAACTTAACAACATCACAGCAAACCCATCTCACACAATCACAGATCAAACATATTGCAATATTACAAATCATCGCAGCATTCCATGCATATGTAAATTATCCTCTCTCTCTCTCTCTCTCTCTCTTATGGCAATGCTATTTTCAGGATATAATTTCAGTTATAAATATTCTGAGCTGTACTGGTGTGTTCAAGTTGGAGCAGTATGTATGTGAATTGTGTCAAGAAATATCGTTTCAGTCTCCCTCCTTCTCCAGTATGTAATGTACATTACGCGGCAACCTGTTATTTTAACTTTCGTATGCCATTTCATGACATGGTTTGTATTTACAAAGGTCGCACGTGTGTGTGTGTGTGTGTGTGAGTGCGTTGGGACCTGATGGATGATTTTCTCTATGATATTGTTTCTTGATGTTTAGTGCATAATTTTCTGTCTTGATTTTTTATTTTTTTTTATTTTAGCAGATAGTCCCTTTAGCTTTAGCAACGGCAAGTCTGCAAACTAGCGATTTTCTGTAAAAACTTTTACCGTTGATAAATAAAGTTTCCTCCTCCTTCTCATCATCATTATCATCCCCCACCCCCACAAGGCACACACACACACACACACACACACACACACACACACACACACACACACACACACACACACACACACACACACACACGGTCGTCGGACTGATAAGCAGGCATCAGTTCTTGGCATCGTCCCACTTCGTTCATGTACATATACTCCGAAACCGATGCTCAGTAATTAGTTACAAAATGGCCGCCCAGGGCGTTCTTGATCTTCAAAACACGAGAGCTGCAACGAGGAGACAACCCCCCAGTATGTCTTGTTCGATACTTACTGACGTACACGTGTCGGAGTCGAAACCTACAACCTGAGAGCTCATCAAGCGTGGCTTGTCCGCCCTTTGAACTATTTAATTAGAAATTCTTCTGTCCAGGGGGAAGAGGAGAAGAGGCCGACTTGTGATCACCTTGATGTTAAAATTCTCAGCGGTTGAAGTGGTACAGCACAGCTTGACTTTACTACTTCTCACCTGCGCTGGACCGAGTGAACTATACGAGTCTTTCCATCAGAGGGGGAGCCGGGGTGGTCGAATGATAGAGCGTTGGACTTCTAATGCTCGGGTCGTGAGTTCGTATCCCGGCTGGGGCCAAATGTTTGCGCTGGCTTTTTCATCGTTGCCCCGTCTTTGATATCACCCGTATGTGGTGGAAAACTGAGGACATTAAACCCCCAAACACCCACCCACCCTTTCCATCCGAGGGGACTCGGAGTTCATGTTTCAGCCCGAAAAATCCACCTCAGACGTGAGGTAACCTACGTGCTGTCCCTTACCCGTTCTTTGCACTAGAGAGCACGTGATCTTTCGGGCTGAACTGGGGACTGAGGGCGTCCGTCCGGGTTCAAAAAGTTCAAGTGTCCGTTGGTCTCGTAACCCCGTGTGGTTAGCGCGGCGTCAGACCCAGCTTCGTCGTGTTGGCCCCTAAATTGTCTGTCCACCGTATCTGGTTTTGTGTGTTCTTTTGTAACGTATGCGATGTGCAGTTTGGACTGTTGTGATTTCTTCCGTCCTACACTGATGTGTTTTTGTCATTCTGTACGTATAAGAATCATGTATAATGCATTACTTGACATTCCTCCATACCCCAAATGGGGAGAAAGGAATAAAATCTTTGAATCTTTGTATGTTCGTCAAGCACAAAATTAATCTTGCAATTCGTGCGGTGAGTATACGGCGTAGGATCGACCCCGAGCAGGCTCTGGCTGGAGTCAAAAGTTTTTTTTTATAATTTTTTTTTTTTTTTTTTTTTTAGCACACTCGCTCTGGGTAGGAGCCAACTTAGGTGGAAAAATCCCGCTTGCCTCGGCTGGGACTCGAACCCGAGCCTCCCGGTCCATGGTCCGAAGTGCTAACTACTATACTACAGGGACAAAAGTTGTATTCACTCCAAAACGTTGCCTGGTTCATCTGGTTATGTGAACTGGGCCTCTTGGTGTATCCATTACTCTGAAGGGTAAATTAGATGTGACCCACCTGTCTGGATTGAGTAGTGTTCAGTTGGACTATTCAGTACGGATAGCTGTCCATTTCTCATATCACTGCTACAGCCAATAATTATCATCGTAAGGAGAAAAAGAGAAACATCATCAAGTTCACTTCTCGGCTTGTATAATGTTTGTGAAAAAATGGGATTAGAATCAGCGGAAGAAGGAACCGGAATCGGCACACACATTAAAAAACCAAACCAAAACAAAAAAAAAAAAAAAAAAAACAAAAAAAAAAAAAACCAAGTCGCAGCTTTCCAATGTACTGTACCCAGCCTCCATCCAAGCTTGAAAACGGGGAGGGAGTTTATCTGGTAGATCTGCGCTTCCCCGCTGTGTACGGCTCGAGGGCTGTTACAGTTTGCATTCTTCCACGCTTGTCTCCGGATCAGAACACGGGGGTTAGACAAGTTTTGATTTTCAGCAACCGCGTGACTAGCTTAGTGTAAGGTGGGATCTGGCGAGCATCCACGAGTACAAACAAGATAACAGTTTATCACTGAAGAAGAAGAAAAAACCCGAAGCCGGGTTTCCACGGGGG
Source organism: Batillaria attramentaria (assembly GCA_018292915.2). Lineage (NCBI taxonomy): Eukaryota > Metazoa > Mollusca > Gastropoda > Batillariidae > Batillaria > Batillaria attramentaria. Next base: position 456,174 of record JACVVK020000115.1, on the reverse strand, counting down.
TCAATCGAGACGGCGGATGCTTCTTCGATTATGAAAATTTAATGACGATTGGTCTTACGTAAGGCCTTTTTTCAAAGAAAAAAATATGAGCATACACACGCGTGTATTTTTTTTTAGTGATCGTTTATTGAATATCATTTACTGACTGGTTCTCCTTTCACACAGGCAAACTGAAATCCAGTAATTATAGAGAGTGGTACCAAGTGTTTCAATGTGAACTGCACTGAAACACTCTGTAGTTCCCGGGCCTGGTTAACGCCGGGATTTTTGTTGTTGTTGTTGTTGTTGTTGTTGACAGGAAGCGCGGAATGCGGCCCTATAGCCCTGAAGCACATTGACCTCCATATCATCATCCTCTTCCTCATCACCACGCGTCATAAAAACTGTCACAGCTTCCGAGCCCTACGTGGTTTACCACCCATGAGCAGTTTGACTCGTATGAAAGTAACAGTGGGAGAATATCCGCCATTTTCAATGCCCCCCCCCCCCCCCCCTCGAGTTTATCACTGCTTGGAACATATTGCTTGCTTCGAAACAACCTAGTCTGACTGACAGGAATGATGGAGCAGTTTCTCAGGTTTGCATATTATGAGATGTCAGTTTTTGTCCAGACGATCAAGATATGGGTATCTACAACACGCCAAAAAAGACAAGCGCTGGAGGCTGTGAATGACATGTTGTTGATACAGCGTTGTGCTTTGTTAGTTTGTGCCTGGTCTTCTTAACTTGCTGCTGGTGCAAACTGAATCGGTGATGAACCTTCTCCGGCAGTGTCTGGTGTGCAGGTGTGGCAGTCAGGTGCTACAACCGGTTGAGTGTCGGACTCAACATCGAAAGATCCAAGGTTCGAACACCGACAGAGCCAATTTTGTACATTTAAAAAACAAACTCAGCTAGTGTCCCAGTTTAAAAAAAAAATCACCCTCCCCGTGTACAAAAGATTTTTTTTTCTGTTTCAACTCTTCGCTAGGCCCAGTGGTGCTCCTGCCAAGTGATGGATGAAATTCTCGGAGGGCTCGGAAGCTGGAGCAATTTTTGTTATGTATGCATGATGAGGATGATGGTATGATGATGCTATGGAGATCCATGTGGTTTGAGCCTACATAACAACTCTGCGCCAGCTCCAGTGATATTCCTACCAGGTCATGGGTAGAATTCACGGAAAGAAGCTGGGGCAATTTTTATTACGCATGATGACGACGATAATGGTATGATGATGCAACGGAGGTCCATGTGGTTTAGGACTGCATTCGTAAATATCCGGAGTGAACCAGGCCCAGGAAGAGAGGTTTGATCCGCAAAACACCCAACCACCCATCTTGCCCTCGTGCTTTGAAAGAAGAGAAACTCTAATACTGAATAAAGTTAACCATACCCAGAAAAGTCCTCGGATACCTAGGAGATTCTAAGACTATTAATTTTGTCTTGATTCGCAAGTACCTGAACCAATACGCTACACCCCTCTCTTTCCAGTTTTGTGTGCGCGTTTCGCCAGCTCTTCCCTTTCCTTTTGCAAGGTCACAGAAAATGACAACCTCACCTGCCAGCGCATTTATGGACAAAACCAAACAAACTTTTTTAAATCTCTCAAAACCCTACGGCTTAAGAACTTCCCGCGAAAGATTCTGTAACTGGGTTAAGGATGGGCCATGCCACCGCATGACTTTAAACCCCAACATCTTGTAGGCTTAAACTAAAAATACGAGCAGCCAACCTGAAAGGCCTTCGCCTTTGTGAAGTCCCTGCCCTTATCTTAAGCTACCGAATGTGAAGTTGATCCCTGAGACTTGGGAGACGGCCCCTGACCCGGATTTAATATCACTGGGGCTAAGGCGCACGTCCTCAACGGGGACTTAGAATGCGGAGCCGAGTGTCTGGTGCTGGAAGCACGTCTGAAAGCGATTACCGAGCGACTCAGGGGAGGATTGTGCAAAGGACCGAACGCGTGAGACTGAATTGGGGTCATTTGTTTCATTTAACGGCTCTAATGACACCAACTGAAGTGTCTCTTTGGAGAGAAGAGCCATTTTCTTTTTTGTTTCTTTCGTTCTTTCTGTCTTTCTTTTTTATTTTTATTTCACTTAACGGCCCTAATGACACCAGCTGAAGTGTCTCTTTGCGGAGAAGGGTTCTTTTCTTTCTTTTCTTTTTTCTCTCTTTATGTCTCCTCTGTGCATCTGTAACCAATCGTTTTGCACTTCATTTTGCGCCGTTATCTGATTTGCTATCGATTGTGCTGGGACCTCCCACTGTTTTTCGAGATGGGACACACACACACACACACACACACACACACACACACACACACACACACACACACACACACACACACACACACACACACACACACACACTTTTTGGAACTATGGCTAGATTCTCCCAAGAGAACTCCTTTAATATCTTTGCACTCGGCGTTCACCTCTCAGTCTTGCGCGTTAGAGAAAATGTGACCGCGTCTACAGAGAAACCGCAAATGACTTGGAACTCGGTACTAAAGTACCATTTACATTTGCATCGCACAGTTCCCAGCAGAATCCGCTATTCCTTGGTCGTAGGCACTAATTCATCCTGCAGCTGATGTGTGATGAATGGGGAAGCGAGGATCGTAACTGGCCTGAGGTCCCTTGCGGAGACTGTAAAGGGAGAGAGGGAAAGGTGTATGTATGTAGGCGAGGATGTTTGTGTGAAAGTGCAGCTCCATTAGTGTGTGTTTTTTTCCTGTGTGCCGAGAGTGGGAGAATGAGGGTCAGAGGTTAAAACAGGCCTGGAGAGTGGGCAGGGTTTTTATGATATGAACTTTGTACGAATTCGTTCTTGGACAGAGAGAGGTATTAATATTATGGTAGCGTAACACTGATAGCAGCAAAAAGCATTGAACTGAAGCACGGTACCTACCTGTAGTATTACCGATCAGTAATTGTACATTGTGGCTAATACCTTATCAAAGACAGACGTTTGCACCCGTCTTTCATCAAACCATACTAATGTTCATGCTGTGTGACTCTTGGGACTGCAGCCAACCGAACCATCAGAAGTCCCTATAGACAGCTACTACCACACTAACAAGATAAAAGATCCTGGGGAAACGTAAAGCGAGACAGCAAACACAGTCATGGTTGGTGTGTGGTTTTTCGCGAGTGTCAGTTATGTGACGGACAAGCGTGGGTGAACGGCTGGTTAATACGGGGGAGATATATAGCCCAGATCAGTAAGTACTATGTTGACAGATAGTTTGTCTGCCGAACTCGGCGAACCCTCCGCTTTTTAAACGCTGCCCGCTATGCTTTGATGGGACATGGTGAGTTGTGAAATTGCTGTGGCATTATAGTCTGTCAACATTGATAAACTTTACGCTGTAAAAGTTAAAGAAGCTTCCTTCAGGACGAGCAAGACTGGTGGAAAAAATAACAACTGTTTTGCACAGACGCTGCCACTGTTCAAGATGGTATCTCTGCGTTCCGAAAACCCATACGCGCTCCACCCTATCTCTCCCGTGTCGTCGCACTATAGGGCCACTGTTTGGTCAGTGGTCTTTCTAAAGTCTGCTCTTGAGCTCTGTAAACATGTATGGATGCTACTGACCCCATGTGACTTCTACGTCCTGCCCGAAATTTCAGTTCAGTGCAAGGAACGCGAGAACATCCGAGGAAGAGTTCAAACATGCCAAATAACTGAAATAGTTAAACAGAATATGTATTTGTGATAATTGTATGTCAAATTGAGAAAATGGGGGCGGGGGGGGGGGGCCTTTGCTGGAATAGCCAATTATCGAGTTAACACTATTGATCCATTTTACCGCACGGGCTCAAGGTGTGTGTGTGTGTGTGTGTGTGTGTGTGTGTGTGTGTGTGTGTGTGTGTGTGTGTGTGTGTGTGTAGTAGTAGTAGTAGTAGTAGCAGTAGTAGTAGTCAGTAGTAGTAGTAGTAGTAGTAGTACTGAGCAATGTAAGTGCACGCATATTCATTATATCATGCCTGTTCTCGTCGTAACCCGCCCAGATCAGTGAGCTTGGAGCAGTTAACACGTCATGCCCCTTTAAGGGAAGTCGGAACAACGCTTGGTTTTCAAAACGTGAAGAATTCAAAAACCGTTTCAACGATGCACTGCTTGCCATGGAAACTGAGACGCCGGGGCCCGTAGGGAGAATCTGGCATTTCATTTTACACACTGCAGGGAAACTAAAGACCATGCTAAACTTCATTTGAGACTGAGGGGGAGTTTAAACAGCTTGATGCGAAAACTTAAACAGCTGTGAGAAGAACGCTGTTGGTTCTGTGTTCTTGGCCTCTTTCTTCCTTGGCACTCAGGTTTGGGCGGACACCACCCTAATTTAAACCACAACTAACTTCGTTGCACCGCAGGCAAAGAGTATACATACCCCTGTCGCTGTTTGCTGCAGACGAGCTTTAAAAGTGTTTGGAAATGTGTGATAGATTACCTCTGAGAGCACTTACCCACGCATGTATGACTGTATACTTTGGTTTGCAGCTTTTAGTGGGCACTACACAGTCTGTATACAGATCGCGCGGCGTTAAGCCCTAAATAACTAAGTAACTAACTGTATACAGATCACTGCATGCTTGTATGTTTATGAAATGATCATAACAACGCCTTCAGGCGCAAAAAAACAAGATCAAAATATTCTCATACAGGGGTGGGGAGGGTGTTTGGGAGTTTAACGTCCTTTTCCACCACGTATGGGTGATATCAAAGACAGGGCAACGAGAAAAAGGCGGCCTGCACAGATAATTGGCCCCGACCGGGATTGAAACTCGCGACCCCGAGCATTGAAAGTCTAACTCTCTATCATTCGGCTATCCCGGCGCTCTTTTGATATTCTAGGATGAACTACCCACTCGTGCCGACCAGACAGTCATCGCGCTTTCAAGATTCAAAGATTTTATTCCTTTCTCCCCATTTGGGGTATGGAGGAATGTCAAGTAATGCATCATACATGATTCTTAAAATCTTAGAATTACAAAAACACATGTATGACGGAAATCACAACAGTCCAAACTGCACATCGCATAATGTTACAAAAGAACAAACAAAAACAATAGTGAACGTGTGTAAGGTGAAACATGTCAACATAGTTACAAACATATCTACATGACATACTAGACGATTTTACTATTTCTTAAAAAAAAAAAAATAGTGCAAGTGTGTGAGGTGAAACGTGTCAACAAACATATATCTACATGACATACCAGACGATTTTACTATTTCTGATGAATTTTGCCAGACTTAGCAATGTTTTCTTTGGTAGTTCTAGTGACATGTACCTGCAGAAATTAAAAGATGAAAGTAGTCTGCGAAATGTGGATGGTATAACATGTGTGCTTCCCTCCAGATGTCAGTGGAAATGCTGGAAGAGTAGCACGGTACATTGCATCTACTCTTCAACATCCAATCGAATCAGATTATAAAGATACATTTTGGTCGTGTGCAACTGAAAACGAAGCACCGTTTTATCTGCCTCGTCCCATGGTGCAACCTTTGATGCGTAGATATGGTGAAAGGTAAATGTTTTTTGCAGGTACCTTCAGCATGTATTTTTTTCCGTGAGCAGTGCCATCGAGTGTGAAAATGGTTACCTCAAGAATGTTATTTAATAGTGCTTATGTAGCATCCAGCACGAAAGCTTACCGTTCTTGAAGTGCATTTTGGGTGGTTTTGTAAACAGCTTGAAAGAATTTTCAATCTTGCTTCTCTCATTCAAGCGAATTTGAGAAGCGCTTCAGACAGATTAGAAGCGATAAAAAAATCTTTAAAAGCGTGAATGTTTTGAGGTGTAAAATATTGAAGATTGATTAGTTCCTGTTTAAAGTTTCTTGAACGTTTGCAGAGTAAACTTTACTTTTGAGAAGGTACCTCAGCCTTTTGAGTGATGTACGTGAGTCCATAATGGGGTTGTCGGTGGTCTAGTGGTTAAGAGATTTGTCACCAATGCGAGAGGTCAGGGGTTCGAGCTCCACTCGGGGCAAAGGATGTTTCCTTCTCGTATGTGGCACCGTTCATTCGGGCTGATCGTTGGGGGTTCTCTCCGGGTACTCCGGCTTCCTCCCCCTCTGCTTTGGAAATGTTCCGCCCGCCCACCAAATTTGAAAAATTAAATGCAATTCTAAATTCCGAAATTTAAATAGCTGAGCTGACCCTTCGCACCACGTGATTGTAATGTGTTTATGTCCAGTGTGTGAGAGAATGTGTGTGATTCACGTGAGCGTGCGTGTTGGGTTCAGTTCGCGGCGTTTGAGCCGATTCATGAAATTGGGTAAAGCGCCTATGCAATACTCATTATTATTATTATCATAATTATTTTCTGTCTGGATATGTTACGTCACGCCAGCCAGAGAGTGGACAAAATACGCTAAAGAGATGCATTGTCTGTGTCAGTGAATCCCATAAACACGTATATTTGCCATGTTTGTCATATTGTAGTAAACTAAACTGAAATATGAGAGTAAACTGAGTAAAATATGGGAAAGTGTCTTCGCAGATCTATATAATTATTACACGTGTCAAACTAATTCCTTTGCTCAACAAACATTAAACAATCCAAACTCGTTTCGAAGCCGGCGTTTTACTGATCTCGATCTCTCTCTCTCTCTCTCTGTTTCTCCGCGTTTCTACAGCTTCTTTTTAACCCTTTTTATTCCCATTCTGTTCGATTTTCCCCCCTTTTCAGTTTCTAGCAGAATTTGCTCAATCTGGCTGTGCACTGCCAGTCACGAGCTTGTTTTTGGAGGTTGGGATTTCTTCTTTCTTCGGCCCCAGCTTCTGAATAGGGCAAGAGATTTCTATTGAATAGCTATCGCCAATTTCTGTTGAGACACAGTTTGCGTCAGGTCCACGGCCCGTGTCTGTTTTCTTTAATTTTGGCCAGCGGTACGTTGCCGATCCAATTTCCTCCCTCTGCTCGTAGCGAGGCCATCGAATAACCCTTAGGGCGTGAACTTCAGGTCTTGGAGGGAAAAAATGAGCATGGCATCTCTCTCTCTCTCTCTCTCTCTCTCTCTCTCTCTCTCTCTCTCTCTCTCCGAGTCTCTGGCGTAACGTGTTTAAAATTAGATTAACTTTCCGTGTAAATTGTGTGTGTGTGTGTGTGTGTGTGTGTGTGTGTGTGTGTGTGTGTGTGTGTGTGTGTGTGCGCGCGCGCACGCGCGCGCGTGTGTGTGTACTGTGACGTACATGTGTGTGTGTGTGTGTGTGTGTGTGTGTGTGTGTGTGTGTGTGTGTGTGTGTGTGTGCTTGCGCTCGTGCGTGCTTTCCAGTAAGCACGCCTTTTCATCTCAGCAATTTCAATCCCTTGCGAAACGATTTTAAAGATTTTCCCTGCTTTCTCACAACCACCAGAACTGACGAAAAGACCTGAATGAACATGCGGTTTCAGAACTGAATGCTCACCGCACTATGTACACAGTTTATGGGCAATCGTGCCTCCAAGCCATGAGGTTCGCTTCAACGTGATCTTCAAAACTTCATTCTTCCAGTTTCTGTCAATATGCAGAAGCGATGGCAACATGTTTGCTCTGCGCCGATTAGTGCCGTGTGCAAAGAGCACGAATGGCCAGTGCCGTGTGCAAAGAGAAGGAATCGGCAGTTCATTGTATCACTGACGGCCGTGATCCCTTGCAAAAAATGGAGGATCGACATTTTGCCGAAAGTGATTTTCTATGGAGTGATTGATACCAGTGGCATTACGTTTTTCTTAGAAAGTGGTGTAGATGGGGGTAATGTTAGGGGATGAGAAGAAAGGGGAGGTGAGGGGGGAGGTGGGGGGGGGGGGGCGGTTGGGGAGGGGTGGAGGGAGTTTCTACTTTTGGTGGTTGTTGAGGGTTGATGTGGGAGATCATCAATATCAGAAATTATTATATTATCACCCAGGACATCAAGTTAAATGACTGTGGCCTCGTTGTTACAGCATAGTAAAGTCTGATCCATATAAAACAACAACACCATCAACAACAACAATAATAATAATAATAATAACTGTGTAATAACAGCTGCGAACTGAACCCAACACGCACGCTCACGTGAATCACACGCATTCTCTCACAAACTGGACATAAACACATTACAATCAAGTGGTGCGAAGGGTCAGCTCAGCTATTTGTTTCGCATTAATTTTGAACCTTTCAAAAGCAGAGGAGGAGGAAGCCGGAGTACCCGGAGAGAACCCCCGACGATCGGCCCAAGGTCCAGCGCTCTACCATTTGGCTATCCCGGCTTCTGGCCTGTACATGGTATTTCGTATCTGACATCTTTCCCAAGAAATACTCAGGTTCATTTGGTACTAACTGTACACTCAGTGGATGTATTGTTTTTGGTCAGGGGTCCTGTGCCTCAATGGCTAACTGTCTGAAGAAGCTGCAAAGACCACTACCACCGTCTGGAAAAAAGGCCTAAACCTTTATCGAATCCATGACAGTTACAGCCTTTATCCAGATGAAGCCCAAGCACAGCAAAGATCAGCTCACAAACTGACAAGCAAGATAGCGGACTTTTTGCTGTAGGAAAAGAGAACGAATGACTATTGACTGTAGTGCTGTGACAATGCCGCGCTTTGTGGCTTCTCGAGTTTCCCATGTCGGCCGCACCAGTCATATTTTCGGCGCCAACAGAAAGGCTTTCACAGATACCTCCTTCACAGTAATTTGTCAGCCGTTTGGGTGTACAAGGTCCCGTTACTGTTACTGAGCTGATAAAGGCCGATAACTATTCACTGATGCATCTCCAAGGGGCCGTAAACAACGACATGAAACTCAGTCTTGCCGTGACATAAACTACAGTTGTGTCACTGTGGGACCCGCCATACAGTTCAGGACTAAGCCCGGCGAAAGATCACGTGGTCTCTGCTGCGCAGCCGCGGCACGCAGGCCATCTCAGTTTTGAGTTGGATTATTCGGTCTGAGTTCTGAACTGCACAGAGCTAGAATCAAAACGAAAATAATCTGCATTCTGCATTCTAGACTTTGTTTGAGAACTTGATTTACATCTGTGACTTGTGGTGACATAAGCTACGGGTATTTCACTGTGCGCTAGAACCCAAACGAAAACTGCATTTTAACCGGCCCCCGTAGTGTAGTGGTTAGCACTTCGGATCATGGACCGGGAGACCCGGGTTCGAATCCCAGCCGAGGCAAGCGGGATTTTTCCTACCTAGGTCGGCTCCTACCCAGAGCGGGTGTGCTATGGGCCCAATGGGGAGGCTGTTGCCACACAGCCGAGCTTCACCCACTTCACGGGTGCGACTTTGGGGGTGCTTCCCTTTGTATGACACGTCTTATGATGTGGATGATTACACGGCCGGCACCGCAGGTGCCGTAGTTCCCGGGCCTGGTTAATGCCGGGATATTTATGACAGGAAGCGTGGAATGCGGCCCTGTCCCGCAGTCCCAAACCACATGGACCTCCATAGCATCATCTTACTATCATCCTCATCTTCATCATCATGCATAATAAAAATTGTCCCAGCTTCCGAGTCCTCCGTGGGTTCCACCCATGACCTGTGAGGAACACCACTGGAGCTGGCAAAGAGTTGGGGCAGCAAAAAAAAAAAAACCAAAAAAAAAACTGCATTTTAGAGTTTTCAGTTTAGAGGGGAAGTTGGGGGGGGGGGGGTTGACAACTTGATTTACGTCTGTGGTTTGTGGTGACAGAAGCTACGGGCAATTCACTGCGGGGCTGTCCACAGAGCTAGAAACAAAACGAAGTCTGCATATCAGAGTGTGTGTGTGTGTGTCGGGGGGGGGGGGGGGGGGGGTGAGAACCTGATTTACATCTGTGACTTGTGGTGACATAAGCTATAGGTCACTGCGAGGCTTTCCATAGAGCTAGAACCTGAACGAAATCTTCATTTTAGAGTTTAGAAGGGTCGAGAACTTGATTTACATCTGTGACTTGTGGTGACATAAAGTACGGGTATTTCACTGTGAGGCTCTCCATAGAGCTAGACCTATAACCCAAACGAAATCTGCATTTTAGAATACTGAGTCTGGAGGGGGGTAAAGAACTTGATTTACATCGATCTCTCTCTTGTGGTTTTGAGGAGGTTAAGGACTGGATTTTCATCTGTTACCGTTTCTCTGAGATGCAACGTCGAGCAAGAACCCAGACTAAATATGCATACTGAGTATCAGTACTGACTTTGGAGTTAATGGTAGAGTGTTGGACTTCTAATGCTCGCGTCATGAGTTCGATCCCGGTTGGGGCCTAATATTTGTGCTGGCTTTTTCATCGTTGCCCCGTCTTTGATATCACCCTATGTGGTGGAAAAGGACGTTAAACCCCCAAACACCCAACACCCAACACTTTGGAGTTAAGGGGTAGGAGAGGGCAAGGGGGGGGGGGAGGGTTGGGGGCGGAGGAGGGGGAGGAAAACTTGATTCACATCTGTGGCTGGCTCGGTGAAATGGGACGTAGAGAGGAGTGTTGTTAGCCGAAGATTTGTCGCGTGTTTAGCTAGTGTGACTATATTAGTGGGGTGTGGAGGGGGTGTTTAGAACAAGCCGGCTGTTCTCGTCAGTGGAGCTGGTATTTATGATGTGATATTTTATTCAGTAGTGACTCAGTGGCCGGGGTCGAGGCCTGCGGTGGGCGTGACCCAGTCGGCTTCTGTTTCAGTATTAGCATCTGTTCTTGGTATTTCTGTGTGTATACTGTGTGTTTGAGACGACAGTTCGTTGCTCTTGTGTGTGTGTGTGTGTGTGTGTGTGTGTGTGTGTGTGTGTGTGTGTGTGTGTGTGTGTGCCGGTGCGTGCGTGCGTGCGTGTGTGTGTGTGTGTGTGTGTGTGTGTGTGTGTGTGTGTGTGTGTGTGTGTGTGTGTGTGTGTGAGAGAGAGAGAGAGAGAGAGAGAGAGAGAGATGATGATGATGATGATGAGACGTTTTTGCCTGCCTATCTTACATACGTGGCATGCACTGGTAATATTTGTTGTATGCCAATGAGAGAGAGAGAGAGAGAGAGAGAGAGAGAGAGAGAGAGAGAGAGAGAGAGAGAGACTGACTGACTGACTGACTGAAACTTTATTTTCCAAGGATGAGAACATAGACGCACAGGTCTCTGAGAGAGAGAGAGAGAGAGAGAGAGAGAGAGAGAGAGAGAGAGAGAGAGAGTTTTATCAGCTCCAGTCGTCTTTCGAAATCACCACACAGCTTCATCATTTCGTTATCATCTCTTTGCATTTACCCCTTCCCTCGATCTGCCATTATTTCGTTGTATCGAAACACTTCATTATCATTTCAGTGGAATTTTAGGAAGTTACTGCTTTTAGTCTACAGGCGTGCTATTTTTCCGACTGTCCTCCCCCCCCCCCCCAAAAAAAAAAAAAAAAAAAAAAAGAAAGAAAGAACGGGTTCCGACTGTTGCCTTCATCAGTTCTGGACGCGGGAGTAGCCGGATAGTAATAATAATATTAATAATAATAATAATACATACATACATACATACATACATACATACATACATACATACATACATACATAGTTTTTATAGAGTGTTACTGTCGAAATGTCAAGGACTCGCTGCGATTAAAGCACACACACACACACACACACACACACACACACACACACACACACACACACACACACACACACACACACACACACACACACACACACACACACTGACACACACACACACACGCACGCACGCACGTACGCACACACACACACACACACACACACACACACACACACACACACACACACACACACACACACACACACACACTGACTATTTGCACCCACATCCAATTTGGCAGATGCGGCAGCGACACCAAACGGCTTATGGTACACACAAACAGACTGATCAACAGAAGTTAACTAACAGAAGCTTGACTGACGGAAGCCAGAGAAAGGTCAGTCTTCATTACTGCTCGCCAACGTCTTGGAGCGCTTATCGAGCGTTCCTGCGGATATCATTCACTGTGTTGGCTTTCCGACGCCGCATGGAGATCACAGACTTGTCACATGTTGCTTTCCGTTATGTCAACATTCAGTCTTCATATTCACAGGACACAGGCGCATGCAATGTTCTATCTGCCTGACCCGCAGTGTCTAACGTTTCTTCTTCTTTTTCTTCCGCTGATTGAAGCGTTGGGCTCAGTCGGCGTAGAGCGTAAATCAGTCACTCTGCGGTGTGACACAATAACCGGAGGTGGTCAGGTGGGAGAGTTTAAAAAAAAGAGTGAAAGCTATGTATATTTGAGGGAAGGTACAGTTAGCGCGCGGTGGAGGTTGACTGCAGGCAGGTTGTCAGTGGAGGCTGCAGCCAAGTTTCGTCCCATCTCCTCTGCTTTTCACGGGCACAACTGTGGTTTTACTGAGGGCGGATGATACAAGTGCCTGTGCACAAGACAGTGAAAGATCACAGCAACTCGTCGCATGCTACGTTCGATTATGTCAACATTCAGTCTTCATATTGGCGGGACACAGGCGCATGCGGCGTTCCACCTGCCTGAGCCGCACTCTGCACTGCTGCTCATGGGACACAGGAGCTGTAGACATGAGCCTGTGCACAAGACAGTGAACAAATCCGTCAACTCCCTCCTCAGATAGCGGAAGCGAAAACCGGCTGCTTCTCCTCACCACTGATAAGAAAAACCTCTTTTTTCTTTCCTTTTTTTTTGTGTGTGTTTCTCCCTCATCTGCCCGCCGTCCCCCCTATGTTGACGTATGGACACGGGAGAAGGTTGGCGCCCGCCGTCTGAGAATGACACCACAACAACAGCCCGACATAACTCTTGTTTTAATTGACACTTAGATCACCGCGAGGACTGAGCACGGGGTAGTAGTAGTGCGCCGAAGGTGAAAGGGGTGGAAACTTAATTTGATTTGTACGCCTTCGCTCTGAGCCTATCGCCAGCCCCTTTAGGGCCGTGGTGTTGAGATTAGAGCGATAACCCGCAGGATGTTTTACAGAGATCGCCGAACGTGTAAACTTCCAAGGGGAGAACGTTTAAAACCCTGGAGGACACGGTCTGAGTAAACCACTGTTTGAGAAACATACACGGGTGGTGGGTATTTTCATGCTTATTCCGTTTACTGTCTTTTGCTTTTACCCAAATAATAAACAATGTGTGCCTTTCTCAATAAATATTTCGCGAAGGATTCCGCATACAGGGGTGGTGGGTAGTTTCATGCTTTTACCGTTTACTATGTGTGACTGAAGCAGAAATTAGAGACTGGCGACTAGGATGCATTCGGAACTGACTGACATTTTTTCGAACAAATATTTTAGAATTGCCCTAACGCCAGTCCAGGAGAAAATTCCCGCCGAGTCAATCGTTAAGTACTCGAAAATACTGTCAACTCAGACGCCATACTAATCTTTAGCTGTTTTAGAAAATGTCTGGTCAGCAGTGCTGTACGGTAGGTATAACAGTTTGACCGTAATTTACCCCAGCGCCAAAACATGTATATTAGCGGTACCTTCATTCACACGTTCATGCCGCCGATCTCCGTTTTAACAATAACCGGCCTCAGACGACATCAAACACAGACAACTTTACGATGCGCCTGATAAGCCACAAACTGAGACTGACTGAATAGAGCGTGAGTTTACTGTCTTGATCGCGTCCAGCAAGACTAATATAACTCTGTGAATGGTTCGTATGTGTTCATGGGAGTGGTGAAAGAGAAGCCAGTGTGAAGATTTTCACAGGTAGTTAATTTGAGAGAGAGTTTGATGTTGAATGCTACTTATCCCGGTTGTCCATGTGGGTGAGAAATTCAGAACAGTGATCACTGAACAGACTGAAACCGAATTTGAAACCGCTGGCACATCTGAAACCAAGACAGATACTTTACAGCGCAAACGTATAGACACCACAAACACACCCACAAGTGCAGCCCCTGAATTCTAGGTCGTGGGCTCGATTCTGTTTGTCCGGTAGCCAACAAATTACAAACTGACTTTTTGCCCCATTTCCCTTTCTTTTATTTCACCTATAGCTTATAGATTGTTCTTCCTTTGCTCATATTCTCACGGCACGGCGTAGTTTAGCAGTGGCAAGTTCGAACATGGTATTTCTGCCAAAACTTGGAAAAGATTATTGTCATTGTCCATACTGACGTGATGAAAATGGACGCAACGGTAAGTGAAACTAACCAGGAACAACCAGGCCAATCCGGCACTCAACATGCGGGTTAAGCAAAGTGGGCGGACGTTTTACTGGTGTCCTGCCGCTTCACAAGTTTGGACGACGAGAACCCTTAGCATGAGCCGTTATTTTGAAATATGAGCATAATTATACACACCTTTAGATTGTTGTAACGTCAATATTAGTGCAGATGGGTTTCTGGTTGATAAACGCTCCCATTCTTTTTAACCGAACACGGGAAATCCCAAAGTTTTTTTTTCCGGTACGATGAATTTTTGAACTGATTTTGGAAGGCGGCCGTTGAAAACCTGAAGTGCTATGGCGTGTAAAGAATGCCGAATCAGGGTGCTCTGATTTGGAAGCGGCAGGGCACCGGAAACCCCCCGCCCATTTTGTTTAACGCCCGTTCTCAACTAAAGTAAACTCACGTACGTATTCTCAAAGTATGTAGTACCCTTCACTGAACCCGCTGTTGTCACAACGTTTCCATTCAGTTTACACCCACGAAGCACAAGAATAATTACAGCGAACATTGCCTCCCCAATTTTAGCACCCTCTCCCAAAAGCCATCAGAGGCAGAACTAAAAATTCCACTCCGGCTGGACCCAACAGCGACTACACAATTCCACCCCCAGACATCACAGAGTCCGTCAAAAGGTCAGCCAATGGCCACCGCTACGCGTTCACCCATGCGTGGAAATGGTCCTCCGAGTTCATTCCGTTCCGGCAGAGTACAGGCGTATCGTATCTAGCGTTCCCATCTCCACACTGCGGCGGAGTGTGGCGGCGTTCCTTTGATGACGTTTATTAGCACCTGGAGAACCCTGTGTACTTGTCCACAACCTGTTGCGGGTTTCACGCCTGTCTGGGGGTTTATGATGACTTTTTATTATTGGACTGGACATCGGATTGGAGTTTTGTTTTTTCAGCACTTTTCTTGTACTCACCCACGACCTGTTGTAGGTTTCACGCCTGTCTGTGGGTGTATGAAGACTTTTCATTATTGGACTGGACATTTGACCGCGGTTTTGTTTTTCAGCACTTTTTTTTTCTATACTTGTCCACAGCCTGTTACTGGAAAGTTTTTGCGCCTGTATATACTAGAGGCATTGAAGACATTTATAATTGGACTGGACGTTCTCCAGCACGTTTTCTTGTAAATAGTGGTAAATTCAAACAGACAGGGTCGTCACAGAAAAGGCAAGTGCTTGTTGTAGCTCGTGTGTTCTGCTGTGGAACAGATGTCTTCTGTCTAGAACAGGGCAAGCGCGTTGTTCTTCACGGTCAGCTGGAAAGTATTGTAATACTACTACTACTACTAATAATATATGGGACTTATAGTGCGTTTATATACGTGTACACAACAGGCTGTAAGCGCTGTACATAATGACTGAAAAGCAGCTACAGTCGACGACTCACAGGCTGCGTAAGGCAACCACATCCCCCCCCCAAAAAAAACCAAAAAAACAAAAAAAAAAAACACAAAAAAAACCAAAAAAAAAAAAGAAAAAACAAACAAACAAACCAACAACAACCAAAAAACACACGAACAACAACAAAACAAAAAACAAAAAAACCCAAAAATAATGCAGAATACTCGTAGAAACCAGCTTGCACACACACACACACACACACACACACACACACACACACACACACACACACACACACACACATTGACAGCATGTAGGTAATGTACCAAACGTTTTATATCGGGGAACGGTTCGGTTTTCTGTCAAAAAACAAAAAAACAACAACAAAAAAAAAAAAAAAACCCAACAGACAAACACAAACAACAACAAACAACAGACATCCCCCCAAAACAACAACAACAACAACAACAACAACAGAGCTTTGCGCCCGTTTTAGGAAAAGAAAGCAAATGAATGACAAAGGAGAAACTTGTGAAACAAAACGAAACAGTATCATCCAAGCATAATATAAAAACATAACGCCAACGTCAGTATAACTGTTATACAATACGATACTGGATGGCCAAACACAGGTTTTATACGAGCAATACGCCAGCTGTCAGCCTCCAAACCTTCCTTTTTGCCCCCGGCGTCGCGAAATGCCACTGCATGGGTTAGAGAGTACAGCACCACTGGCCCAGGGCTGCGGTTGCACAATGAAAAGTTTCAACTGCAGTTGTGCCTTGTTTTCACACGCCCCCTAAAAGAAACAAAATGTGGTGTGGAAAAAAGGGACCGATTGTTTGCTGGCGTTTACAGATCACGAATGCGCCGATGTGCACGGCTGATAAGCAACAAGGGGAGAAATCACAGACGGTTAACTTCGCATCAATCATCGCCTGTAAGGATTAAGTTTGACGTGCCAGACCTTTTTGTTTAAGCCGTTCCATGTGGTTTTGACACAGCTTTAAAGAAGCCTGTTACAAGAGGAACTTATTATTGTTTTAAAGAAACAAAAAAGATATGTACAGATACAGATGTACAGATGGGGGTGTTCGAGAAGACATTAAAACAAAAGAAATCAATAATAAATACATAAATAAAATAAAAGTTGTATAAAACTCTGGAACAAAAAAGAAATAAATTTGCCTTTAATGCCTGGATAAAAGAATTTTAGAATATGTCCCCATATCTCCTAAACTAGGAGGAAGGGACGTTAAACATTTAAACTAAGAAGGAGGAGCAACTTCCTCTGCATGTGCCACTGTTTCAACTCCCAACTTCAAAAACAGTGCGAGGGTTGGACTCCCAATGCTGAGGTGGTGATTTTGACACGACTGACACTACAAACTAGTCTCACTCCCACAAGGGATTTACTCCGGAGTAAAAATATCGAACGAAATTTTTTACTCTGGAGTAAAAACCACTACAAACTTGTGAATACTTCTTCTAGTTCTAGTTCTTTTCCCTTGTCAGTCAGCACTATTCCTTCTACATTGTGTTTAACTTTTTTTCAGATATTTCGCCTTTTTTCTCCTTATTGTACTTGTCATCATTAGTACAGCTGAGTGCTCATGTACTGGCAAATGCCCCTCCCCCTCCGGGAGCCGGGGTGGTCGAATGGTAGAGCGTTGGACTTCTAATGCTCGGGTCGTGAGTTCGATCCCGGCTGGGGCTAAATATTTGTGCTGGCTTTTTCATCGTTGCCCCGTCTTTGATATCACCCTATGTGGTGGAAAAGGACGTCAAACACCCACCCACCCGCCCTCCCCCCTCCCCCAGGAGTGGAGTCGTCCATTTTGCAAGCATCTTCATGATGTCATGTTTTTGTTGTTGTTGTTGTTGTTTTTGGTTTGTTTGTTTGGTTTTTTTGCCATCGTAATCAGCACAGGTCACTGGATTTGTGAGTTTGGAACAGTAACCACATGTCCCTTTAAAACCCCTGGCACCGCCTCTCAGGATGAGGGCTGTAATCAAACTAGAACCGGTTGGCCTGCTGTTCGATTTTCACGACTTGAAAATGGATGAGTCCCTTATCCCTCTGTGTCTTCTCTGTCTTCCGTTCCAGAGTTAGATCACTGGCTTTCTCTCCATTCCTCTCTCTAGTTGTAAATGTAATAACGTTCTGGGAACTGATGGAGTTCCCAGACCTGACTGTCAGACCGTTCTCGGTTCGTGCTTGCGTGATTGGAAATGGTGGATTAAAACACTCATGCTGGTCCTCGCTTTGAGTACTCTCAGTCCTTGACCCTCTCTCATTCTCTGGAAGTAATCTTTTTCTGTCGGATGACTCTTAACCAACGAGCCAGCTGGACAGCGGCGGATTCAGGCAGGGTTGGAGGGTTTGAGTGCATAAAAGTTATAACAGCTGGTTGCACCAATAGCGTCAGGTTTTACATGGTATAATTATTAAACTATTCTGTACATCGCTTGCTGAAGAAGAAAATATCTTTGTGTGTGTATGTGTGTTGTTGTCTAACTGGCTTCATATAAATGTCTGTTATTTCAAACCCTATTTGCCTTGCGCGTAGTATAGTCAGTGCATAGCGCACGCCTGCTGTATCAAAACTGACCTGTCAATCAATCAATCAATCAATCAATCAATCAATCAATCAATCAATCAATCAATCAATCAATCAATCAATCAATCAGTCAGCCAGTCAGCCAATCAATCAATCAATCAATCAATCAATCAATCAATCAAACTGAGACTTCTTCATTTCTAACGTGACTATCAGCCTGGTACTAGATGGTACTGGTACTAGATACAACCTTTTAACAGCATCAACACACATAGTATCCCAGATCTTCACTTGCCAAAAATTCGCGACACTGGGGAAATGAACCCATAACTCTTCAAAACAATCACTCCTACCCACCCACCAACACTCCACACACCGCATCCGCCAACGACTAACACAGAAGAAGTCCCTCTCTCCCTGTCTGTTTGGAGTTGGTGATTGGAAGAGCTTGGTCAGCAGTAACGTCCAGATTGGCAGTGGGCGTCCAGTGACAACCTGATGGGTCCTGCCAGACGATGTTATCGAGCTCCAATGGCGGCCCGCTGGCAGAGAATAATTGTGCATTTAGCGCGATTCTGGATGCTGGATACTTGTGAGGTCCCCCCGACCAGCACGTGCCAACTGCGCGAAGGAGAATGGAGCCAGTGTCCACGCATGACCCGGGGTTAACCTCCACTGGGGGACCTGGCTTTTCTTTCTGGCCTGTCGATGAAGATTGGACACGTATAGTGGTATACATAGATAAAGTACAGTGTCTTGCTTTTTGTCCTCATGGTAGGGGCGGGGGGGGGGGGAGGAGCCGGGGTGGCCGAATAGTATAGCGTTGGACTCTCAATGCTCGGGTCGTGAGTTCCAATCCCGCCGGCTGGGGCCAAATATTTGTGCTGGCCTTTTTTCTCGTTGCCCCGTCTTTGATATCACCCTTATGTGGTGGAAAAGGACGTTAAACTCCCAAACACCCATCCACCCACCCGTCCTCATGGTGGAAATGTCATGTCTTTTTGCATGTAGATTATCATTGTCGTCGTCGTCGTCGTTGTTGCTATTGTTGTTCTTGCTCTTGTTGTTGTTGGTGGTGGTGGTGGTGGTGGTGGTGGTGGTGGTGGTGGTGTGTGTGTGTGTGTGTGTGTGTGTGTGTGTGTGTGTGTGTGTGTGTGTGTGTGTGTGTGTGTGTGTGTGTGTGTGTGTGTGTTTTCCATCCATTTCCAGGGAATTGTTGGGGTAATGTCAAAGACGCAGCATTGTGGAAATATGCCAGTAAAACCTCCGGCTCCAATACGGAAAAAACCGATCGAACAATTTTAACTTTTGAAGCGAGTCTTCGGTGTTCGAGGTAGGAATGCTTTTCGTCTGCTTCTAAATTCCTTCAATTGTTTTAATTACTAGTTATGTTTGCGGCAAATCTAAAAAAAATGCCTAGGTTTTTGAACGGTGTTGAACTCATTGGTATGAAGCGTGTGTCAGGTTTCATTTACAGTTGAATCCATTTTGTTGTTGTTGTTGTTATTACTGATGGCAGTGTTAGTGAGGTCAAGTCATTTTATTTTCCCACCCTCTTGGGGCATTTAGGTAAAAAAACAAAACAAAAAGAAAAGAAAAAAGACAAAAAGGGAGAAAAAAAAGGTTGTGGTGTGGTTAGTTTTGGTTTTTCGCTCCCCCCCCCCCCTAAATGCAGCCATTATTGCAATATAGTCTGTGATACAGCTTTATCCTCTGAGTCTCACACAGTCTAAGAAAGAAATTAATCTTGTAAATGTTCTTCTCATTTAAGCCAAAGGAATTTTTTACATATATTTACATCATGTTTTAAGCAGGACATATTTTATGTTTTATTGGACCTGGCAATAAGGGACCCTGTATAGCCGCGAAATAGTCTTTGTTGCTTGCTCGGCGTTAAGCCCTAAATAACTAAGGGTGTTGGGTGTTTGGGGGTTTAACGTCCTTTTCCACCACATAGGGTGATATCAAAGACGGGGCAACGATGAAAAAGCCAGCACAAATATTTGGCCCCAGCGGGGATCGAACTCACGACCCGAGCATTCCCTAAATAACTAACTAACTAACTCCCCTAAATGCCCCCAGAGGGTGTTGCTTGCGCGGCGTTAAGTCCTAAATAACTAACTTACTACCCCCCCCCCCAAGATGGTGGGGAAATAAAATAACCTCACCCTACTAACACTACCAACAACAACAACAACAACAACAACAACAAGAACAAAAAGGATTCAACTGTAGAAGACACCTGACACACGGCTTCACGCCAGTGAGTTCAACACCGTTCAGCATAGACACTGATTTGCCCTTACCCAAGAACTGGCGAGAGAATCAAGTAAAACCCATTAAATAAGAAATGTGGCTGCTGAGAGCGAAGCTGGTGAAAGTAAATGGCAGCCATTAGTCACTTCAGGCGTCTCCACCGGACTCATTTTGGCGCGAAACGGGAGGTAAGCGAGGCCACGATAATGGTCTATTTGCATTTCATGCACTCGGCTTTTCGTCTGGGCACGATCGATGCCAACTCACGCCACGGCATAAATTTTCTTTTTTCAAACCGATTTGAAGGGTTTTGTTGGTAAGGAAATAATCGATGAACGTGTTAGATGATTTGGGAGTGTGGTCGAATCAAGTTTTGCGTGCCTTATAGGACGTATGAAGTCGGCATAATCAGAAAATCGCTCTTTTGAAAGTCGTGCGTTGGTTTGGCAGCTACAGTACAGGATATTGAGCAAAATGTTTTTTGGCGTCATGGAACCTAAGCAGTGGCGTAGGAAGATGTTTCGCTCCGGGAGGGGCGTGGGGGGGGGGGGGGGGGGGGGGCAGAGGGGGGGGGGGCGGCATAGTCCAGCCAGCGAAGATGGGTCCAGTAAATCAAAATGGGCAAAATATGATCATACGGTCTGTGAGTAAACTCTAAGATCATTGCTCTTAATTTGGTTGGACTGTTGAACATATATTAAACAAAATAAAGCGTGAAGTCGCCTTTCTTTTGTAGGTTACATTCAATCGCGCATGCTCTCTCTCTCTCTCTCTCTCTCTCTCTCACACACACACACACACACACACACACACACACACACACACACACACACACACACACTGTGACAATATTTTCAGGAAGAACAGCCCCATCCCGAAAACGGGTGAGGGGAAGCACACCTCCCCCCCCCCTCCTTTCAGTCTCCGCGGTTTCCTACGCCAGTGGTGAGGAAGCTAAGTCTCTACACTGAGCTAGAAACGAAGATACAGGTAGCAGCACGTGACCTGTGACAACTGCACTGCGTGTGTAGCGATACTGCCGCCTGATTTAAGACCAACTAGTTAGTGGTGTACGTGTTCTACAATCATATAGTATATTTTACTCGCGAACGTGCACCATTAAAAAAGAAAAGAAAAAAGAATTGAACATACCAGTCGCCTGAAGCCCGTAATTATCATTGACCGTGTGAATCTGACATAACGAGCGTAATTAAACCTGCGTAATTTTCATCATTCATCGTTCGCCTCGTTTCACGAGAATCGTAATTTGAGCCTTACACGAGTGCCGGCAAAATTTGCCTGAATCAGTTACGTATGGTGAATAATGAAAGTAAGATTTTCCACAATTATTGCGAATTTACCGACGTTACATAAAAATATGCAAAAGGTGAGATGGAAAATGAAGTCCACTGGGTTTAACCATTTGACATTTGCTCCGTCGGGCCATCAGTCCCCCCCCCCTCCCCCCTCAAAAAGAAGATGAGCAAAAAGAAGAAGAGGCAGAGAAGAAGGAGAAAATTGCCAGTAAAATTTCGCCATGAGCAAAAGACGGAATGAAAATGAAACGAAAACACCCCGTTTTTCTTTCTTTTCGTTTCCTTTCCCTTTCGTCCATGAAATGAAAGCTAAAATGTAGACGGCTTCCCTGAGGGCTGCTCAAGAAAACTTGGGGCGTGAAAGTGTAATCTCGCGGAGTAATCCGATGGTGAAAAAATTGGCAGACTTTTTGGCAATATTGCGGCACTGTTTGCACGCAAGAGAACTTTTCACCCGTTCATACTCTCTGCCCCCCAGAGTTTTCAAAAAAGTCAAGTGTCACTTCTTTTTATCTTTTTTTTCCTCCCGGTCGTCCTGAAAATCGGCCGTTGGGTTCAAGATCAGCATGGCGCAACTGGCGTTCTGTCTTTGCACCTGCTTGTTTTTGCAACTGTACCGAACTCCTGTACATTGTCTTCGGCCGGAACTGACATGCAGATAAGCCGCGTCACCCGATTGGCTGCCTAACGGATGTAACTCGTCTGACAGCAAAATTAGGCGTCCACAGATATAAATCTGCGCCAACCAGCGCGGCTTCTGGAAGGATGTTGTGTCGGTATACACTCGAACAGAGAGAGAGAGAGGGAGAGGGAGAGAGAGAGCGCTACACTCCGTCTTAGTGCTGCCCTCGCGTGTAAATAATTTGAACGAGCGTTATCTTAGTGTTACGTCACTGTCAGGGGCCAATCAGGTCTGGCGTTACTTCGCTAATGAATGCACTTACACGCAGTGGAACCCTTCTGGTTTCCACAGTAGATGAACACGATGATAACGTTTGTCCAAGGTCTCATAACGTTTGCTTGCACGGGTGCTGAGAGGATGATTGTGTGCCATGACAGTGACAAATGCGCTGAACGAAGGAGGTGAATGGCACAGCTTATTGCACAGGAAAGGTCTGGTCGTCTGCTTTCATCTTGAAAAAAGACATAAGCGATATGGATATTACAGGCACTTAGACTCTTTTTTCAACACCGCAGAAGTCGTCCCCAAGGCTAAACTATCATCGGGAGGCGAACAGAATAGCTGCGCTGATTGTTTCTTATCTGGCAGTCTCCTAGTCTTTGTTTAAGGGGGAGTTTGTTTCTGACGGGGCCATGTCATGTCTTTCGCATTTTTTTCTCTCTTTTGTTTGTCAAAAGGAGCAATGTATAGAAGCTGCAAGCAGTTTGTGAGCACTGCTGAGAAATCTGTCAACAACCCCCCAACAATTTATTTCCGGGTGCTGAGAAAAAAAGACGCCTTGGGTATTAAAGAATGATATCCTGTGTCAAAACTTCCGTTGAAGCCAATGGAGGATGTGTTTACCTGACAGGTTTAGGTCAGAAAGAAACAAAGGATACAATTCGTCATACTCGTAACGGTAAATCTTGTCTAGTTTAGCTTAAATTTCAGCTCTAAGGGTATTGGATTTTGGTATGCATGTAGGTGTCAGTGCTTGTATGTATGTCTGACTGTATGTCTGACTATATGTATGTATGTATGTATGTATGTATGTATGTATCTATATATGTACGCTTTTATTCGTATTTATTTAGTTGGTTATTTATCTATTATTCATGTGTTTATTTATCACCTTTTGTATTCATCTGTAAAGCGCCTAGAGCCCCGGATTTGGAGATTAGGCGCTATAAAAATCCTCATTATTATTAAGGGCTAATTTATAAGGTACTTTGGTTAGTTCAGAGAGCCCTTAGTCACGGAAACCGGACAATACATTATACTATACATATTTTGTACAATTGAAATTACATTTGAAAGTACGTATTAAACTTTTTACTCTAGCTGAACTAACGTTCACAATTATTCCTAAACAAGAACAACGCCGTCGAGAACAACAACAACAACAACACCAACACTATCAACAACACCAACAACAACCCGAAATATATGCTGAAAGTAAGAAACAAACAAACCAACAAAATTTGTACGGTAAAACTACACCAACAACTATCAGCAAGGGACAAAACTTGTCTGCAACATACTGTGGAGAACTTAAGAATGTCGATTGTTGTTATTTTCACCCCCCCCCCCCCCCCAGTTGTCAAATGCTCAGTTTTCTCCTAGAACTAGGTCAAGTCTTTTAGCTTCGTGAGCATGTAACCAAAAAAAAAAAAAATCTTGAGGTCTGACTGACATGTCTGCTTCCGCCTGAATATGATACTTCCTGGCTGCACGCGATGTGTGCATCTTGTGGAAAAAGTCTGTCGCCACCTTCCCCAAAACTTCATTTTCACAGGCAGTAGGGACGCCTGAACACGCCGTGCTGTGGGGCAGGCAAAAACTGGAAACGAAAACAAAAAGTCTAGGGGTGGGATAACCTGTCATAACACCTGGAGCCAGTTTGGAGTAAGCGGGAAAGTTTTCTGTTTGTGATTTTAGCGTTGAAAATAGAGTCGATAAGTTACAAGTACTGAACTTTTTTTTGTTTGTGTGTTCGCTCCAATGGAGACAGCTTACTCTTGAAGTGGGATGGTCCAGCCGCCGGAGCTTTGCACAAAAGAACTTAGAGGGGTAGAGGTCTTTCAGTGTCCGGGTCATGAGTTCGAATCCCTGCTGGCTGTTTCCCCCCGGCACTGTCTTTGGCATCATCCTTATGTGGTGGAAAACGACTTTCAAACCGGCCTCCACAACTGAAGCAACCAACCAGCTTGCCTTGAAGACTGACAAACTCTGCCCTAGTTGCCCAGCAGACGCCAGCCGGGAAAGGCCAACCTGTGTGCACGATGGTTTAGAGTAGCTGTTAAATTTCCAATCCATCTAATCCATTGCCTATAAAGCGCAGAGAAGAGGAGCGACTGATGAGATGTGGACTGGGTGCATGGAACATTCAACATTATGTGGTGCAGATCCGTGAAGACACTGGTAAGTTGACCGGAGAACTTGGTACTCAATGCGCCGTGCATTGGTGTAATTGGTTGGTTACCAGGTTGTTTTGTATACGAGGTGTTGGTGTGGAGGGACTGAGGCGGAGGTGGGGGGGGGGGGGGGGGGGAGAGGCGGGTGGGGGCGGGAAAACGAGGTGCAGAAAAGCAATATTTTCCCCACAGCATCGCCTGTGTTGAGTCAGGGCTAGCTGTCAGACATCATGGTCGCAGACATAACTTTGACGACAATGCGCTGTTATTTGATTTGTTAGTTAACAGGTTATTTGGTTGGTTTGGAAAGGGGGTTGGGTTGATGGTGGGGGGGGGGGGGGGGGGGGCGGAGGGGATGGATCTGAGTGAAGTGGAGGTTGAAGAGGACGGTGGAAGAAAGTGTTTTCTCCACAGCATCGCCTAAGCGTGATTAGGTTGAATCAAGGTAGTCCCGTTTAGCTGTCAAACTTTCTGGTCTTAAAGGTCTGCAATTTCAGCAAAAAACACAAACAGCAACAACAACAACAAAATCTCTGCAACTGTGACAGAGTTGCACAGTCAGTCGCAGGAATAGCAGTTAAAAAAAAAAACCCAACAACAAAACAACAAAAACATAATGTTTGCGGCTTTTTGTTGAGATTGCAGACCTTTAAACAGAGAACTTTGTACTGAATGCGCAGTAATCGGCTTTCCTTTAACCTTGGGATTGGTTTGCTGATTTTCAAAGGGGTGGGGTCAGTGTGGGTGGGGAAGAGCCGGGGTGGTGTGTGTGTGTGTGTGTGTGTGTGTGTGTGTGTGTGTGTGGACGGGCCGGTGCAGTAAAGTCAATTCTCAGCAGCATCGCCAGTGAGTGATCAGGTTGAGTCAGGGCCGGGTAGCAGGAGCGGGTTGTCAGACTTTACGATCTCTCACCGGTTACTGCCATTACTGATATGCCCCGGCCACGTGCACAGTTGTGTGTGTGTCTAACTGAAACCATGTGTTGCCGGAAAATGGATGGGATTTTTTCACCCCACTGTATAATAGGTTAATTGCGTGCGTGACTTTTTCCTCTTGCCGGGCGATTATCATCGCAATGGGACGTAATCCACACCGACCCTGCTCAGCTTCTAGAGTTATTCCCCTGCTTGCCACTCTTTTGTGTCGGAGTTATGAATGATACCGGGGTGGACGCGTGACGCGTATATGCTTTGACTCGGCCGTCAACGTGAAAGCAAACAACATTTAGACAGTTTGACTGAAGTGTTTTTGTAACTTTACCCTAGGTTGCACTTTGGAATCCACGAAGCTGGAATGGGAAGTGTCCTGATGGAGAAAAGCACGGAATAAAATAATTGAATCCGCCCAGTCCTCAGAAAAGTTCGTGTGTATTGTCTGTCGTTCGTGCACGCTGGTACAGCACACACAAAATATTTCCATTTTATTGCTGCAATTTTCTATTTGTTTGGTATCGTGAATTGCGAGTAGAAGGAGCTTTCTGCTTAAATGCACGTGTTTTTGTTGTTGTTTTTTTTTTTTGGGGGGGGGGGGGGGTGCGGTGTGTGTGTGTGTGTGTGTGTGTGTGTGTGTGTAAAATTTTGCTGTTCGTTCTAATTACTGCAGAATACAACAAAAGCAAATTATGATATCGACAAAACAAAACTGGCACTGTTGTTTTCGCAGATGGCGGTTTTTCAAAAGTAGAAAGTTTACGACTGAACACAAGCACAACACTTATTTCAATCTGCTGTTGGGATAATCGTCTCATACAGAACTAATTAAAATATTTTGCTTTAACAG
This sequence comes from Batillaria attramentaria, assembly GCA_018292915.2. Classification (NCBI taxonomy): domain Eukaryota; kingdom Metazoa; phylum Mollusca; class Gastropoda; family Batillariidae; genus Batillaria; species Batillaria attramentaria. The sequence continues at coordinate 429,709 of JACVVK020000115.1, read as the reverse complement.
AAGGTTAACTTCGCAACTTGAAGTGGGTGCGTGCGTGTGAGCATACGCGCGTGCGTACGACCAAGTCCATTTGAGACTAATTAATATGTAATTATACTATGACAGAAGGTTAAGTTCGCAAACCGGGCGTGCTTCCTGTGTGTGTGTGTGTGTGTGTGTGTGTGTGTGTGCCCTGTGTGTGTGTGTGCCCTGTGTGTGTGTGTGTGTGTGTGTGTGTGTGTGTGTGTGTGTGTGTGTGTGTGTGTGAATCACAGTCAAGACAAACACATGCTAGCTATATAATCCAAAAATGATTTGACTCGCTGCACCCTGTGACCGTAAATGTGTCTGGCAAACAGGCAGACTGCCAACCTAACACCAGTAATAACCATTAAAACACTTCTCTTGGAAAAGGGCGTAACAAAATCGTATGATACAAATTTAGGCAGACAGCCGAGACAGGGATTTAATTATCTGCAGACGCAAGAACAGATTTTTCATTACACAAACTGTCAAACCAGCAAGACTGAGTTTGGCAAATACAAACAAACAAATTGAAACTGAACAAAACACCATCAACAACGGAAGAAAACGTAAATAAAAAACGATATATAACAAGACATAATTATAAGCCTTACCACGTGTTTTATGCAATATATGACATGATTATTTTTTTGTTGTTTCCTGATATGGCCCCATAACCACTGTTACGAGGCAACGCAAGACGTCCATATAACTGGACTGAACAATGCCCGAAAGCACATTGCTTCGGAAGCATGTTCACAGCATGAGCCCTTCCTTTCTTCTGTTCGCTGAGGGGAGCACTGGGCCCGCATGTAAAACTCGAGGTTAATTTAACCCACGGCTACGGGCCTAACCCAGACTAGGACAAAAGAAACTCCAAAACTAAATTAAATACAAAAGGAAGCGAAGAAAGAAGAAGGAGTAAGAAAGAAGAAGTAAAAGAGGGGAAGTGCATCGAATGTAAAGACTGGGCTCATGTGGAATGCGCAGACATCGGGATAAGTCCATCCAAAGTCTGTCACAACTGTTTGGATACAGAATCAGTCTACAGCTGCTGAGATGATCTGCACTGTGCAAGTTGCCGGGGTTGAAGACATCGCATAACGCATATTTTGTTCTCGTTGTACCAGACAGTTTGCTGGTGTTTCGGTTCTGATATTTAAAAAAAGGACTGTACTGCATGGTGTGCTGTGTTGTGAGAAGTTTGAGTGTTGGAGTATGTCTGGTGTTTGTGAGGATGGAGTGACTGTGTGGCTGTAAGTAAGGGTATAAAGGGACAAGCGCGGTGTGTGTGTGTGTGTGTGTGTGTGTGTGTGTGTGTGTGTGTGTGTGTGTGTGTGTTGTGTGTGTGTGTGTGTGTGTGTGTGTGAAGCCCAGCGAGTCCTTTATTGTAATGTCAGAGCAACGCTATACAAAAAACACATTTATTGTTATCACTATTTATGCCCAAGGCATATGTGGGCGAACTTGCCCCGGCCTCCGGGCGGACTTGCCCCATGTCGGGGTAAGTCCGCCCTGTGGAGGGTAGGTCAGCTCACAGACAAATTTGAGTACTTTTTTATGGCAGTCTTCCCATTTTTTTTTTACTACACAATATAGGCAAGATATATTTGCGCTTAATTTAAACCAGTAATTGATCCTCGAGCGTTAATGGTACGTTCTCGCTCAGACTGCGAAGTGGAGCGAACTAGCCCCGGTCTCCCGTAAATACAAAAGGAAGCGAAGAAAGAAGGACAAAAAGCCTTCTATAACGGCATAAGAACCTTGCTGCAATGGACCCGCTTCCTGATTAAAAAAAAAAAAAAACAGAAAATTTACCGAGACAGGGATTTAATTATCTGCAGACGCAAGAACAGATTTTTCATTATACAAACTGTCAAACCAGCAAGACTGAGTTTGGCAAATACAAACAAACAAATTGAAACTGAACATAACATCATCAACAACGAAAGAAAACGTAAATAAAAAACGATATATAACAAGACATAATTTTAAGCCTTACCACGTGTTTTATGCAATATGACATGATTATTTTTTTTGTTGTTTCCTGATATGACCCCATAACCACTGTTACGAGGCAACGCAGGACGTCCATATAACTGGACTGAACAATGCCCGAAAGCACATTGCTTCGGAAGCATGTTCACAGCATGAGCCCTTCCTTTCTTCTGTTCGCTGAGGGGAGCACTGGGCCCGCATGTAAAACTCGAGGTTAATTTAACCCACGGCTACGGGCCTAACCCAGACTAGGACAAAAGAAACTCCAAAACTAAATTAAATACAAAAGGAAGCGAAGAAAGAAGGACAAAAAGCCTTCTATAACGGCATAAGAACCTTGCTGCAATGGACCCGCTTCCTGATTTATCACAAAAAAGAAGAAAATTTAACCCTAGAGCTAGTTTAGTTCGAGATTAGACTCTAACCCGGGGCTAAACTCCCTAACCCCGAGTTTTACATACAGGCCCTGGTCGTTAGTTGGCCTCCCGGCTGGGGCCAAATAATTATTTTACATTTATTTTTCGTTGCCGCGTCTTTGATATCAGTCAAATGTGGTGGAAAAAGACATTTAAAAAACAACAGCAACAACAACAACAACAACAACAAAAATTCTTTATTTAAACATAATTTCATTTTCGCTGATTTTTTTGAGCAGACATGCAGTTCAGGTTGAGGCAAAAGACCCAAGGCTTGTGCACATCCTTCATCTGTTTACATTCACAGACTGTCAGCGTAGGCGAGTACAACATTTTTCGTATATAACACATTGAGAAAACAATGAAAAGGACAGGACGAAAGAGAGGGAGAGAGAGAGAGAGAGAGGTGTAATGGTTCGGTTGGCGCAGCTGACCGACTGCCTTAGGGACAGCAAGTACTACGACTATTTTCCATGCGGCGGTAACCTAATCAGTGCTAAAACGCTTGCTTTTTATTATGAAATCATGCAAATGACGCTAAACCTGCAAACTGTGACACACATGCACCCACTCACTCTTCCGTTCACTGAAGCAGGTTTTGGTCTTAGGCCCTAGTACTGGTACTGGGACTGGAAGCCATAGTCACAGGGCTTTGTTTCTGACACGTATAGAAGCTCATTATTTTCCCCACGGCTAGCTTGTAACAGGGAACTCACGCATGATGAGATCCTGAGTCAGTTGCTTGTTTAGCTTCGCAGTATCTGACTTGTCAGTATTGTGCCGCGATGGCAGCCAACGTCCTTAGCTCTAGCTTCTCCACACAGTCAACCACAGCGAGCGTCGCAATCTGCATTTGGGATTGTCCCTAATATCATAAAGCTGTTTTGATTCCTGCTCTCGGTCAAGCTTCGGTCAGCGTCCCTCTCTCCCCTTCAGTTGTTGCAAGTCCTAGATTTAGCGCCGGAAAGTGGAAGTAATCAATGACCCCATTGGTTGCGATCGATGGCGAGTCTGTCTGGGTCACCCAATCAGAAACGATTTCTCTAAATTGGAAGGAACGGGAGTGTTTTCTTTCTTTAGAGAGCTCCGTAGTACCAAACGAATCGTAACATGGAAGGCAGGGCCTTGTGTTGTTCGTGCTAAGAGGAGACTTGTTAGAGGAGGTTCCTCTGGATTTCAGTTAGGTGGGAGGCAAGGGAGGAATTTGCAAACGAAGTAGTTTTTGTTGTAGGGTACAACGCTAGAGGGCTGTGTGTGGAATGTCGCACTATTAGGCAAGGCTGCGTGGCATGTTCCACGACCATAAAGTTTGTCCGTTGTTATCTATGGGGATCGCTTGACGAGTACGTGCTGCTTGCACCATAAACCACACGTTGGTAGCAGCACTGAAAACACAATACTTAAAACCCGCAACTCGGTAAAAACTGGGGGCAAGTACTTAGGTTCACTGCCGTAGAGGGTTTTAACTTGAGAGAGAGAGACGCCGGAGAGAGAGAGAGAGAGGGAGAGAGAGAGAGAGAGAGAGAGAGAGAGATCAACGATCAGCTTTTTCACATATCCCAGCTGAAAATACATTCATGAATTTCGTATGCTTTACATACGACCTTAATTTACGCTCGTCTGACAAAATTGAACATAGCCTTACAAGAAGCTTGTGACTGAAGTCACTATATTGTAGAGTTTTGGAGAAAGCCAGGTTCAGGCACTGAATGCCTTAATACTTAATTATTACTAGCAGATGACCATTCATCGTCCCATGATCATACCTTCAATGCAAGGGCACGCGATTATATAGGCTTATCTCGTTATCAATACCTTAGGTTAGCAGAAAACACAACAGGCACTCCCTGATGTGTTCGGGCGCGTTTGACAGGTTGTGTCCGCCAATTTCTCCCCCGCCAAAGCATGAGTTTCCTGTCACCCGTTACAGTTCAGTGAAGCGTGACAAACTGACAGAGTTCTGAATGTTTCCCTTGGGAGTAGTTCTGACTTCAATTGTGTGAACTGTATGGACGCTTAATTAATTCACACGGCATGCCAAATCAGTTACTGTGGAACACAGAGACTAAAAGGAAATTGTTGTTACTTAAAATGCATGCATACAAAGAAAGTCTGCATTGTGAAAAGTGAAAAGAGTCGCCTAAGTCATGCTTAACAAGCGTTCATTTGTACTGTAGCTTGAACCAACCACAGTCACAACCGCAAATTAACCAAGGGTGTATATACATATACATAAAAGATATGGGACTTGTTGACTTCATGACCTTTCTTTCAATCAGTGTTAGCGATAATGGACGTTAGCCGTCTGTAGATCTGTAGATGTCTGTGGGTGGCACCTCATTTCCCAGAAATGGCTGTATATATGCACCTTCTTAATGTTTATAATCTATGTAAAGAGAGTGATGTTCATGAGCTTTGTGCGAGAAGTGAGTAATGAGGGCGATGTGTATGATAATAATTATTTGTACTGCGTACTGACGTATCCGCCCGTGATGATGTTACCCCGTGGGCTCCAAGCCGGCAAGAAAATCTCTCTTGGAAACAATGCTGGATTGGAAATGGACTCAGACGCAGAAAACAACACACAGTAGACAAACCTCTGATCATGCTTCAGCCCGAAAATTCTGCCTCAAACGTGAGGTAGCGTGCGTGCTAACCTGTCCCTAACGGACAGCACGTGAATTTTCGGGCTGACCTGTAGACTAGGCCTGTTTCCTGTGAAGTCTTGCCATGTCTCGTTGGTTTTATGTTTTTAATATCATGTTTCTTATGTGATGCCGTGTATTTCGGGCAAAAGCAATTACTCTTGAAAGGATCAATAAAGTATTTCCAATTCAATTCAATTTAATTCTAAACTGATGACACGGGATAGGTGGGTGTTTAGGAATTTAACGTCCTTTTCCACCACGTTAGGGTGATTTCAAAGACGGGGCAACGAGAAAAAGGCCAGCACAAATATTTGCCCCAGCCGGGATTCGAACTCACGACCGAGCATTGAGGGGCCCAACGCTCTACCATTCGGCTATCCCAGTTCCCCCTGATGACACGGACTACAACCAAAATGCCGTACAACGTCAAAAAAGCTTGAACATTTCGCGAGCAAACTAAACTCACTGTTGACATTTCTCCGTCGCTACAAGAACACAAATCAATAAAATATGAAACTCCATGTTTGACTTGCAACCCTGGACCTCCGTCCCCCACCTGTTAACTTCATTCCCAAAGCTAACACTGTTTTCTCAGTGGGCGATTTTGGCCAATTTTTCTGCTTGTTCACGCAAAAGTTATCGAAGAATCGTTTTTTCGAGTCTAAATCCCAGAGAGGGCTGTTTTGATGGGCTAATGCTGAAACTTAGTTAGGCAGACTCTTGAGTTTCTACAATTGATTTCCCTAGAGACATGTGTTGACACTAATTGAAAGCCTCTTGCTTAAATGAGGGGGCTTGCAATAACAAATTTAACCTCGCTCACGATCGTTCTTCAGCGGTAAGAGGAATAACATTCTGGGAATTCTATTGGTTAACAGCTGTAACGGTCAAGTCGTTGGCATTTCTGCAGTGGTTCGAGCGATCCTAAAATTGCCAAGTTAGCTGATTTTTTTTCTTCCTTTTCCTCCTCAGCTGCACGAAAATATTGTTCTTTAACGACCAGTAAAACTGTAGAGAGTGGGTGTATGTGTCGGTGTCAATACTGCAGTCTCTACATAAGGTTAAAGTCAGCAGGCATACATACAGCGGTTCGAGTACTCCTAAAAATTAATGTGCAAAGTGCCCTGACTTTTTTCCTCTCAGCCTCTGCACCAAAAATATTGTTCTTTCACGACAAGTAAAACTGAACAGATTGGGAGTAGGTGTCCATGCCAATACTGTAGTCTCTTAAGAAGAGTGAAGTCGGGTGAGCGGTGGTCTAATAGGTAGCGCGTCGGATTTAGCCGTCACCAATGTCACGGCGATGAAGCGTGGGTTCGAGCCCAGGTCGAGCTTGTGATATGTGATACCGGTTTGTCCTGGCTGCCGGGCTGCTCATCGGGGGTTTCTCTCCGAGTTATCCGGCTTTCCTCCCCCAGCAAAATTGCAAAATTGTTAAAAAAAAACAAAAACAAAAAAAGAATAGGTATTGGGTTGTGCTTCCCCCGGGGGAAACAGCCCGAATTTGCCGAAAGGGACAATAAAGTAGTAAAAAAAAACAACAACCAAAAAAACCCCCCAAAAGTCAGCGGCATTCATGTATCTATCAGTCCTAACATTTTCTAAGTGGACCGATTTTTTTTCCTTTAGCTGCTCCAAAGTATTTGCCCTCAATGGTCGTTAAAACTGAACAGTTTAGGTGTTGGCGTGTACGTCAATATTGACGTCAATATTATCTTTAAATAAAGATGTCAAAAGTCAGCTGCATTTATGAGGGATTCGCGCGATCCGAAAAAATTGCGAACGGTGCCGATTTGTGTTTGCCTAGTCACACCAGAAATATTGTCCCTCGGAAAATTTGAGGAAGATTTGGTGTAGGTGTTTGTGTCAAATAAGAGTAAAGCGCATTTATTTTTGTTGGGTGTACAAACACAGAGGATACACAAACAGAAATGAAAAATGAACTGAAAATGCACTGAAACACCTTCCACCCTACACCCCCCACTCCCCACCCCACTCCACTACCCTTCCGGCTGAGAGCCAAAACTATGTGCTGCATTTTCCTAGTTGCCCCGTCTCCCCCCGTATCACTCTTATGTGGTAGGAGAGGATGTTAAGCTCGCAACTCTCTCCCTCCCCCCCCCCATCTCCTCCCCCCCCCTCCCGATCTTTCCCTGTCACCATCCCCTACCATGTGCTCGAAACATCACTTTTGTTGTTATGATAGCCTGCCAGAGTTCAACACCACCAAATCTTTAGCAGCTACACCAACGGGGTATATACATGCATAAGGTTACTGGTGAAATCTTGACTGTGTGTAAGATATATTTGCTGGAGTGTCTTGCAGTCAGAGAGTGTGTGTCTTGCTGTCTGCAGACCATGGTACGTGTCTGCAAGTGTGTGTCTGCCCCTTCGTATTTACCTTTGTATGTCTTTTGTAGTGTCTGCCAGTGCGTGTCTTTTGTGTCTAACGGTGTCTGAAAATGCAAAATTACTGGTCTCCCTTTGGAGGCCCGATTCTGAACTGAGTTACGACCATCAGGATATTGATATCGATGTGAAATTAATTATTGCGCAATCTGGAACAGATATCACCTACAGATGGCACTCGGCAACCACGCGCACAAACCCCACGCGCGCCTGCCACGCGCACTCACGTGATCAGCCCGACGCACGGCGCGTGTTTTGGGTGACTTTGCCCGACGAATGATTACTTCCAATCAACTGTACCCCCTGTTTGATTGAAATGGAAACCGGCAACTCACAATTAAGCCTCCTGCCACAGTGTAACTGACGCGGCCAGGCAGCTACAGCCACTGGCGCCTCCCTGTGGGACAGCACGTGCATGTAGGACATGTCAGTGACAGATGTGACGGTCACTCGCACGTGGCATTGACACGGCCAGCCTGTGACAGAGACATGGTTCACGGGCGCGAGGTGGAAGCGGTGGTCGCGCGTCAGTGACGCAATGGGGGGGGGGGGGGGGCGCCTGTCAGTGACGCAATGGGGTTGTTGATGATCGATCTTTTGGGAGATGAAGGGATAATTGTAATGACAACACGTACATGCATAACTGACATGAGTTTGGACTGGAGGTGCTGTCCCTGGAGTAACTCGTATAAGCTTACTACAAATAAAACGCTGTAGACTAGAGTTTAAATAGCACGAGCTTCGAGCGTTGATTTACGATCATCACTGAGCCGCCATGAGTAAACAGTACAGTCCCTTTTCGTTGTCTAGGATTTCCCACACCTATAATTTCAGTCTCGTCGGACCTGTCGGGCGACACAGAAAACGTACAGCGCCTTCGTTCGGTAATTGATTTCTAACGGTTGCAGTGTCACGGTAGGATCTTATAGTTGTCACACCTTTAATTCAACCCAAGTTGCCACCCAGCCGACACACAGTCAGAATCCCCGCCGCTCCACAGTTCTCCAAACAGACGTTGTGAATGTAGGAATCGGACTCAGGTGTCCTGAGTCAGATGAAAGGGACTATCCCCGGAGTAGCTAATTTGTAGCTGGTATAGTCCCGCATTGGGTTGTGATGCATGTCTATACATTCCTCGTACTTGCTGACTTTTCAGACGCGTCTGCGGAGTGCCATTGTATGTACACTAGCTAAATGCTGTGGTAGTGCCAGAGAGCAAGCCTACTTCCAGCATGCAAGCACTTTGTCAGAAGACGTTTCTGTCTCATATATATGTGTGTGTGTGTGTGTGTGTGTGTGTGTGTGTGTGTGTGTGTGTGTGTGTGTGTGTGTGTGCCGGAGAGAGAGAGAGAGAGAGAGAGAGAGAGAGAGAGAGAGAGAATGACAATGACAATGACAATGATCCTTTATTTTTCAACGGTAAAGCTATTGGCACAGTTACCATTTCCGAACTTGCCGTTGCTACTCTCAATTACAGAAGAGAGAAAGAAAGAAATTCAAGCAATCTAAGAGAGAGAGAGAGAGAGAGAGAGAGAGAGAGAGAGAGAGAGTTTCCTTTGTGTTTCCATCGACCAAAGCTTAATGCTCCCTGTCATACTGCCCACAGGGAAAGTCCCACGAAACGGACCGTTGAGTCAGTCAACACTAACCCATTGTAAACAAGACAATGATAGCCCAGCAAATGCGCGACAGGCTTTTGAGTGGCATCAAACAAAATGAAATGTTTGTTTATCTCTGCCCGTGCGTGTCTGATCAGCCCCGATGCAGCGGAATATTTGCATTTCTGGGATCAGATTTCAGGAAAATCCTGTACCATCCCTGGCCTAAGCGGCAGCTAATGAGGGCGTGTTGAAGGAGTACATTTCTTTGTTTTGTTATAATGGTGGTGGACGGTTGCAGTAGCTGAACAGGTGCTGGTGGTGTCTGATTTTCACGATAAGAGCAGACAAGGGGTTCTGATGAGTAAACGTCTGTGTGTGTGTGTGTGTGTGTGTGTGTGTGTGTGTGTGTGTGTGTGTGTGTGTGTGTGTGTGTGTGTGTGTGTGTGAGAGAGAGAGAGAGAGAGAGAGAGCTTTTTGATAATATTACTTTAACCTCGATAGTTTTTCTTTTGTTTCTTTTTCTGTATTCCTTTTAATCACTGCTTGTGTAGTTTTAAAAAAATATTGTTGTAGCAATGGCTGATTGAAAATCATTGTTTGGTTAAATGACTTCCGTTGGACAATAAACTTGAATTCGTTCGTTCTCTCTCTCTCTCTCTCTCTCTCTCTCACACACACACACACACACACACACACACACACACACACACACACACACACACACACACACACACACACGCACACACGCACGCACGCACGCACGCACGGGAGCACGCGTGCGTTTGTTGTTTTGTCCGCAAGTACCGAATAAATTCGTTATGCATCAGCTGTAAAGGAGTTTACTTCAACATTGCACAGGATCTAATATTCAACATGTAGTGATAATTAATGGGCCACAACAAAATAATTATAAGATATCGCTTGAAACTAATGCTGATTTTATGCATAGATCTTCATGCCCGAAAGCGCTGTTTGTTTTGTAGGATCACAAGCGTCAGTGAAATGCATGTTGCACATCGCGTATGACCGGCCGATAGAAGAGTGCTGAATATGAAACAGCTTACGCTGCGTTGCATGGAAGAACGTAAACCTGAAAACTGAAACTAATGAGTGGGACTGATGTTCGTTTTATGTGCAGGTGTAGTTTCAAACCGTGCATTGATGTGTGTAAAAACAGAAACTAATGAGTGGGAATGATGTTCGTTTTATGTGTGTAGTTTCAAACTGTCTTTTGATGTGTGAAAACTGAAATTAATTGTTATTGATTTCCGTTTTGTGTTTCAGTTTAAACTCTGTGTGTGTGTGTGTGTGTGTGTGTGTGTGTGTGTGTGTGTGTGTGTGTGTGTGTGTGTGTGTGTGTGTGTGTGTGTATGTGTGTGTGTGTGTGTGTGAGAGAGAGAGAGAGAGAGAGAGAGAGGAATGTGTGTGTGTGTGTGTGTGTGTGTGTGTATGTGTGTGTGTGTGTGTGTGTGTGTGTGTGTGTGTGTGTGTGTGTGTGTGTGTGTGAGAGAGAGAGAGAGAGAGAGAGAGAGAGAGATCTAATCAGCATCCAACACGATTACAGACACTAATTATGCAGCCAGTGAAATGAGCCTTTTCCTGCATCACGTCATAACTAAAGGGAAATAATTACCCGGCCTGCAAAAACACTCGCGGAATCGATGCAGTGGCCATTGTGTGTTCCGTAACATAAAAGACATAACCAGTCAATTGTCCAAGCTCTCAAACGCTTGACAAAACACCTGGCTCTCACTTCCTTTCACAACACGTGCATCGAATTAAGTCTGTAATGATAATTCCCTTTGATATTTTACCCCTGTCGCTTCTTATGCAAAGTAGATCTCGTTGTATGATGATGTCATTCTAGCCAGTAATTAGAGCAATTGTATTTCGATTTTCTTCTCTCTTTTTCCCCCCCCCCTGACTTGATACTCGGAGCTGATAATGCGCACTGTGCGGGACAATATTAATTTGATAGGCCGCAATTGTTTTAATCGCTGTTAAATTTGGCTGGATGGCTAGGGTTAACATTATTGCCTCTGTAGTATTCAGCCTTTGTTTCCCCATGGCAGTATATATAGGGGATAATTTTTTTTTTTTTGTGAACACTGGAACGGCCCGGCCACGGCATTTGTTACGTACGCTGTCAAAAGTTGCTCATATCAAATCTGACTCAATTCCGGAACAAACCACCCTTGGGTACTTTTGGGAGTCTCCTAAACAGCCTTGGTCATTGTTGCGTACGCCAAAACGCCAAAGTCATGTAAGGAAGTTATCTGGCATTTTCCAATGGCATGATTTTGTCAAGAACTCAGTACATTCCCTATTCTCTCCGGGTACTCCGGCTCCCCCCCCCTCCCCCTGCTTTGGAAATGTTCAGCCCATAAGATTTAAGAATAAATGCAATTCTAAAATTCCGGGAACTTAAATTGCTGAGCTGGCCCTTCGCATGTAATGTGTTCATGTCCAGTGTGTGTGAGAATGCGTGTGATTCACTTGAGCGTGCGTGTTGGGTTTAGCTTGTGGCGCTTTGAGCCAAATATTTGGGATAAAGCGCCTATATTAATAAGCTTAGTATTATTATTACTATCATTATCTACAGCGTAGCGCCGGGATGAAGGGTCCTTGATTTGTAGTGGGCACCCACAATATCATTCTGTGTAGTAACGGGCGGTCGGTGGTCTAGTGGTTAAGAGAATTGTCACCAATGCGAGAGGTCAGGTGTTCGACTCAGGGGTTTGAGCCCCACTCAGGGCGAAGAATTTTTCCTTCTCGTATGTGGCACCGTTCATTCGGGCCGACCGTCGGGGGTTCTGTCCGGGTACTTCGGCTTCCTCCCCTTCTGCCTTGGAAATGTTCAGCCCACCAAATTTGAAAAATAAATGCAATTCTAACTTCCGAAATTTAAATAGCTGAGCTGACCCTTTGCACCACGTGATTGTAATGTGTTATTGTCCAGTGTTTGAAAGAATGCGTGTGATTCACGTGAGCGTGCGTGTTGGGTTCAGTTCGCGGCGCTTTGAGCCGATTCACGAAAGTGGTTAAAGCGCCTATACAATACTCATTAGTATTATTTATTATGAATGAAACATCCTTCAATCTGGCAAATAGACTTAACGCTTCGAAAGCGTCAGTTTTTCATCAGTCTCGGCGGCGTAAGGAACACAGAGGCTTTTAAAGTTCAGCAACCTCAGCAAAAAGCTGCAAACACTGCGGTTTTTTTTTTTTTTTTTTTTTTTAAACTGCGACTCCTTCCACTGTGCACAATCCAGGCAACTCTGTCACAGTTGCAGAGTTTTCGGCGCTTCAGGCAACCTTTTTAAACCACAGCACGAGTTTGCCGTGACACTATTTGGCTTTTGGTGAGTGAGCGAGACACATCGCTACAGTGTCTAGCGGTTGTTGATCGAGTGCTGCACGATCTTTCTCGCTCAGTGTCGAAACACAAACTGAGCTGTGAAATCAGTCTGCCCTTGGTTTTTATTGGGGTTTCAGGGACGCTGAGAACTCTGCAACTGTGACACAGTTGACTGTGCTTGCACGGTCGACTCTGTAAATTTTTTTCACACTTCGGAAAGCTTTTTGTTGGGAGCTTAGATCTTTAAACAGTAGCCAGCTGCAATGACAGTGTCCAGCGATTGTCCACACTAATCCTTAGTCATCGGGGGACGTTGGTGAAGTATACAGACAACTGAGTGCCACTTGATCCCTGTGACCTTTCGATGGCCTGGGGGGTAATCCAGAATTCAGCATCATCAGTCGTATGTCTAATTACAGCTTGGCTGGGGAGGAATGTTTGCATATTTGTGTGTCCAGGGGAAGCTGACCACTTACTGACCCTTGTGTGTGTGTGTGTGTGTGTGTGTGTGTGTGTGTGTGTGTGTGTGTGTGTGTGTGTGGCTTTCGTGTATTATGGACTAAGAGAACAGATAGACATGCGGACGAACGGACGGGCGGACACACACACACACACACACACACACACACACACACACACACACACACACACACACACACACGCACGCACGCACGCACGCACGCACGCACGCACACACACACACACGCACGCACGCACACCAATCGAATCGGGCAGTACAATTATCCTGCTTTCTCAGATGTTTTTAACATTCTCCACTTACTAGTACCCTCACCTAATCCCCCTCCTTCCTCAATCCCCCCCCCTCCTCCTCACAACCGCTCCTCTGGGGTGAGCGGTGGTCTAATACGTAGCACGTCGGACTTAGCCCCTTTCTCTACTGAACGGCAGTCACCAATGTCACGGCAATGAAGCGTGGGTTCGAGTTCAGGTCGTGCTTGTGCTTTGTGATGCCGGATGTTCCTGGTTACCGGGCTGCTCACTGGGGGTTTCTCTATCCGGCTTTTCTCCCCCGGCAAAATTGAAAAATAGTATAGGTATTGGGTGGCGCTGCACCGCCGCGACGACTGACGCGATTCCCCCGGAAAAAGCAGCCCGAATTTCCCAAAAGGGACAATAAAGTAGTAAAACACAAAAACAACACACACACACACACACACACACACACACACACACACACACACACACACACACACACACACACACACACATTAAAAATGTTCTTTCAAGTTTCCTGGCCACCGCTGCATGTTTCAAATGTTTGCACATTGACAGTGTTTGATCGTCAAGTTGTGATCTATAGAATAGATAACACTGCCCGGCCGTGTAACACCATCAACCTGCAGCAGTTTCCCCTTGTTCGAGTTGTTACAGGATTATGTCGGCGACCGAGTGTCTGTTAGGTTGTGAAAGTTTTTTTCCTGAGGCCATCGTCTAGACAGACCATTTTGTTTTAACGGGTCGCGCAAGGGGCATAAACATGATTACAACGCACACAGAGTTGTCACGCTTGAAAGGCGTTTTGAGTGATGGGGAAAGAGACGACAGTGTTTGTTCACTGACGCGGAACAAGTGGCTGGAGGCGTGAAGTGGGCGATGTATTGAACCGTTGAACCATTTTGTTGAATGTGCTGATGTGCTGATTAAAAAAAAAATGCGATGATTTTTTTAAGAGAGAGAGAGAGAGAGAGTTTATAAGCAACACTCCTTGTGTGATTTGAAGCCGAAGACAAATTTCCTTTTATGGGCAATAAAGTTATCGGTATTTGTATCTGTGTAATCTAACTGAAAACTGAGGAGGCGTGCGTTTTGCGCACCCCGGGCTAGGCACCACCTGGTTTTTGGCCGGGCTGAGTTCTGAATTGTACAGTCAGCTGTTGCACATTCCCAAGTTCGGCGTACCCACTGAACTGACAGTAACAGCTGTAAGCCACACACACCTACCCGCAAGTAGTGAAAGGGCGGAAGTGCTTAACAAATTCATGGCGGTTAGGCACTTTTACCAAATGATGATCTTGTTTCGAAGTTACGCCTTAATTGGTGTGTATTAAGGACGAGCAGGCGCGGAGTGTCTTTAATTTACTGTGGTCAAAACACGGCGGCGTGGAAAAATAATTAGACGAACGGTTAGACTGACCACGCGAATCAGCACTCAGTGACTCAGAAAGTGTATACTACCTGTGGATTTGAGGCTGGTGCTCTGGACTGAGTGGGTGTTTGTGGAAAAGAGACTCATTGATAAACAGTTAAACATTCACTGACCGTGTAGGAAAGATGAGAGGAAAGCATTTGAGCCAGTATAGACCTGTATAATTATGTCGTATAGACACAGAAGTACATTATCAGGGTATTTACAGAAACGGTTAGAAACGCTGTCAAAGGGGGAGAGAGAGAGAGAGAGAGAGAGAGAGAGAGAGAGACGCAGAGAGAGAGAGAGAGAGAGAGAGAGAGAGAGATGCAGACGCAGAGAGAGAGAGAGAGAGAGAGTTCACAGACCCCACTATGAATTTCTAACAACAACTTGACAACAATAACAACAACAACTTCAACACCCAACCAAACAAGAGAACTGAGAGATACTTTTCGTATGCCTTAGACGATACCTTACGCCCAAATCAGTAAATTAAGTGACTGACAAAGTCAGTGAACCATAGGAAATATGTTTCGTCCTTACCTACGCGTTCGGGTCGTGAGCGTTGGTAGAGCGTTGGACTTCATTTATCCCCTCAGCACAGCAAACTAAAGAACAACAACAAAAACAAAACAAACAAAAATAATAAATAGAAAAGCCCGATGGTGATACGCCCAAAGCAACATAACACCGACACACCGGGTTGGGTAAACGCCTACGCTTTGCGGTAGTCATACGTAGATAAATACACATTATCTCGCTACCTATTAGGCTTGTATCTGTCAAAATGTAAGTCTGTGCGGAATATTTTATGCATCTAGTATCACACCGGTGACGCGGCTATCCCGATTCTGACCGGCTTGCGGCGTTGAGCGCTAGCGTTGCTTGGCCGCACGCGACTTCTCTCAGAAAATCATCTGCGCTGTACTTGTGAAAGCTTGTCTCGATCTGAGGTTGGCCTGTCTTGTCGCAGAAGGTCTCTGTTCAACTCGTAAGTGGTTTTTGTGGTGCTACTTGCGCGTACACTCACGTTGGAAGCAATTTAGTCTCGTTTTCTGTAGAAAATTCACTTTCATTCGCGATAATATAAAATTACAGAAAGGAAAGTCACGTTTATGAAAACGTCCCAGTTTTATGATATGTCTTGCGGCCACACCTAGAAAATTAGTGCAATTTGTGGCTTAGATCGCGCGCAGTTCGAGAAAGAAAATTGGTAGTGAATATTTTGTGGCTATGAACCAGCACTCGCCCCGGCTAAGAACCAGCCTGTATCAAACAGACGGTTGGCCGGTTCTTAGCCGAGGATTTCGCACTGCTCTGATATTTTTTTAAATTGCGGAAACACTAAAGCGTCCTACGTCACAACAATTGGCATACAGGTCACAAAGACATCACGGATACGTATCTGTTTTGAAACTACTGGAATTAACATGGCATTTTTTGTCAGCTTCGTGTTAAACTGCAAAATAGCTCCCAAGTCTCATTGCAGCCGAACAAATATGACTCGTGTCCTTACATGAATAAAATTTTCGATATAAAATCGCTTTGGGTGGGAAGATGAAAGTCTTACTGATATGTGCATATAACAATATGATCAAATTCATTCAGTTCTTAGCTTTCCTGGCAGCATTCTTGCACATCACCGCATGCGTGTCGGGCTTTTCCGGCCTAAAACAGTCACTGCGATCGACAGCCGGTCGGATTCGCGGCTTAGCCGCGTCACCGGTGTGAGTATACTCCAAGAGATTGGCGCACATACATGTAGCAGGTAAAGTTCGAAAAGTATCGGTAAGTGGGCATAATCTGACGAAATCAGTCGGCGAGATTTTAGTGTGCAAACTTCGATTGATCGCAAGGCCGATTCATCGCGGCCGATTCTGGTGCTCAGTCAAACGCATCCACACGTACCGCACTGTCATCAAGCCCATTTGCCGCCATCTTTCGAGCTTTACCTGCTACATATGGTATGGTATGGTATGGTATGGTATGGTATGGTAGACTTCTACTCGGCGCATGGCGCCGCAGGGCTGGAGGACGAAGCAGTGAAAGCCTGCTGCCGCTAAGCGCTACTTTATGTGCAAACCTCCACCCTGCTATTCACTCTGGTGCGTGCGACAGTATTTCTGTTTTACCACCCCACCGGCCACAGCCTACTCTTCTTCGAAAGATGAACGTGGGATTTTTAGCCTGCACACTTGATATTTGTGCGTACGTGTGTACACGAAGACGAGACAGGCACCGTAAACGAGTCTGCACATGGATTTGGAAAAATCCAACCATATCCCTGCCCACCGGAGACTCGAACCAGGCATGCAGCTCAGGATCCGAAGTCGGATGCCTTAACCACTGGACCAAAACCCCTGAGTTGCGCCAGTCTCGCAGAGTGAAGCAGATACATAAACTATGCCGCACAAACTTAAACTTCGTCAGATACAAGCTCAAAATAGCAAGCCAGTGTGTTTGGTACCTACGTCAGTATCACCACCCCACAGCGTATCACAAACCGAGGGCGTTTACCCGCCAGCCTGACACACTACACCCTGGAAAAACGAAGTTGAGTGTGAACTGTAGACTCATAACAAGCCAGTCACAAACTGGCTGCCGCGGCCGGAACATCAAAGAGTAAAATGATAACAGCCATATGGCAGAAATCCAATCTAGTGGGACCGTGACCTGAAAATGCGATAGTTCTGGGTGTAAAGCCGTCATTCGTGCAGTCGGTTCGTAATTATCCGTGCTTTTATCAGAGGAAAAATCTGCTAGGTGCAATTAGTATCTGCACGGTGGGTGGGCGAAAAAAAATAAAAATTCATAATAATCTGTTGCGGGAGTACTCATTTTACATGTGTATGTAAGGTTACACCCCAACCCCTCCAGACCCACCCGGCTGCCCACTCACACAGACACACAGTCAGTCAGTCAGTCAGTCAGTCAGTCAAACAGTCAGTCAGTCAGTCAGTCAGTGAAACAGTCAAACAGACAGACAGTCGGACAGACAGTCAGTCAGTCAAACAGTCTGTCAGTCAGTCAGTCAAACAGACAGTCAAACAGTCAGTCAGTCAAACAGTCACTCAAACAGTCAGTCAGTGAGTCAGTGCATTTTATCGGTTATCGAAAACAAATATATTGCAACATGTAGCCTGAATAAACGAGTCTGCACATGGATTTGACTCGATATGGTATGGAAAAATCCAACCATATTCCTGCCCACCGGGGACTCGAACCAGGGAGCGTAGGATCCGAAGTCTGATGCCTTAACCACTGGACCAAACAACAAGGTTGCACGCTGTACATATACAATATAATACAATAATGCAATAATATCATGCTTGTGCGACACGATGTTACATGTAACAACTTCATCCCCTTATACTGAACTGCCCTGTACTTAAACCGTTCTTGCGGGAGAACAGTTTATGTATGATATGACGTTGTCATCTAATCCCGGCTACTCGAGTCATGCTGACGTCCTGGTCACACTGATGATGTCGATCTTGTCGCCCTCTGGTGGTTGTAAATTTGTGACAGGTCACACGACCAGTGCCACAGGCACACTCCCGTGACCTTTGCCAGACAATTAGAAATGCTCTACGGCTTGTTGTAAAGTTGGCGGAAACACGCATGCGCGCACACAAATAGGTGCACGTGATACGGCACATGCATGGTGGGTAATAATAGTGCCAAGGTTGCACGCTGTGCATTACGTGTGATCACAGCGTGCGCGCGAGAGGCAATTTGAGGTCATGCAATTTATGTTGAGACAGCTGTGAGGTATTCGGAGTTTCTGGTCTCATGGAGAATACGGTATTTTCAGTTGTACCACTTGCGTACGAATATTCTCTCTCTCTCTCTCTCTCACGAGTATTTTCCCATTTCCACCCCTGACTCTACTCGGTGCATTTGTACTCTTTGACCAACTCAGCTTCCTGGCGTACTTCATAGCTTTGTCGACTTAAAAAAGACTTTGTTCCTATTCTATATTAGATGTAAATACACGACATTACACACAGGCAGTTGCTCCTTCTAAATTATTTAGTCTTTTTCCGCTGATACCTCTTGCAGAGCGTTAGGGTAATCGGGGGCACCTCATTGTGAAAACTCTCTATATATATAATGATTGAAAATTATTTAACGCTACCATATTTATGCTCCCAGGTCGTTCTGAGCTGTTTTTGTGGTATCTATCATAATAATAATAAATGGCATTTGTAGGGCGCATTTCTTTGGAATGAACTCAATGCGCCAATCACTCACCGACACTCACGCACATTTTACAAACGATGGACAGACATACACTGGTGAAACTGACTAGCTGCTGACACGGGAAATTACTGGAAGGCTTTACAAAAGAGGAACTGTTTAAGATTGCTCTTAAAAACAGACAGTGTGGGCGCATTGCTCAGATGTGCTGGCAGGGAATTCCAAAAGGTTGGTGCAACAAAACTGAAACACGTGGTCAGTGACAGCGTCTGTAATGCTGGCACTGAGCCAACAGAAGCGTGCTCGATGACTGACGCGGTGACAGCACTGCGCGCTCCAGTAGAGTAACAACAGTCGTAGAATTTGAAATGTTCGACCGCTCGCGCAAAGTGTAAACAACAGTGTATCGCATTAAGAGCTGTACTAATCACCAAGATAGAGTATTTTTGAGCGTACAGGCGCACTCAAAAGCGAAACTGTTCGAAAACATTAGTTGGCTTAGCAAAGATGGACTTAGCCCGTTTAATTAAGGGTTACATTCCGACACCTGAAGTGTATCCATATACAGAGCGACAGGAAGGTATAGAGCGCGTCATTATAAACCTGTTAACAACTGAACAATTGAACTAGAATCACTGGGTAGGGGCAGCACGGTAGCGGAACTCAAGGCCTTGTCAAACGTAGAGGGCCTGCAAGGCACCCGCTTGTGCACTGATTGCGCAGGGGTTGCGGTCATACGTTGCAACACACTTTGGCTACCAGCTGCACACCGCCGGGCCGGCGCTCCAATACACAAAGCGGCGACTTGCTGGCGTGGCGAGGAAAAAAAAATCCAAAAAACAGGACCGTGCTCTATTCACTGGCGTCGCGGCGGCGTCTGCTTGGAGTGCGCGCTACAAGCGGATTTAATTGGTTCTGAGGGCATTTTGCCGCTAGTACGCCTGCAGAATCGCAGCGTGTGAGGATCCTATCAGCTCCCCGGATAGTGCCAGTTTGCAGATACTGCTACTACACCAAACATACTAAGACAACAGACATTTTCGTGCAACAGTGTCGTATCTCTTCCGTGAAAGAACACATAAACCTTGTCTGCCAGGATCCAACAACCCCACCATTGTTCCAATTTCGTGGACTAGTGTGGTCAGTTTATGGGGCCTGTCTTTATGTAGGCGGTCGTCTAGACTTCGGAAAGGGACACCAAGGACGGTGGTATGGGACACTAACCCAGATCTCTGGCCGTCTTACTTGCCCCCCAGACAATATCGTCTGCAGCAAACGTTTTTACTGCAGGGTCGGATTTATTGGCTGAACGGTACATTCTGTGACTGAGGTCAGCAACCTGTTGCACGTTGACTCTCACTACACTGGAAATCTGAAGGGTTTGTGACTAATTGTTTAAGTAGTTGCTGCTGCTGTTGCTGTTGTTGTTGCTGCTGTCGTTGATGATGATGATGATGATGATGATGAGCGCTGTCTGTAGGACGCTACAAACATGTTAATGCAGTAAGCATGCTAACGGCGTAGCCTTGACCTTGGTTCTCGAGTTAGGTCAGTTATGGTGACACGGCAGTTACTGATGGTCTGAAATCTTCGGAATGTGCGTGTAAATAATTATGATGTCTTTCCTGTGCTGTTATCTCACCACACCGGTAGAGCGTTAGCTTCAATGCTCGGGCCGAGAGTTCGAATCCCGGCTGGGGTCAGATATTTGTGCTGGCCTTCCTCTCGTTGTCCAGTGTTTAGTGTCACCCATGTGTGGTGGAAAAAAGACGTTAAACCCTCAGACACCCATCCATCTCACCACACGCCAAATTCGTTAAAGTTATTGAAGTGTTTTTATTTTTGTTTGTTTGTTTGTTTGTTGCACAAGTCCTTAAACGCAGAAAATCGACCCGGCCATCAGATATTGCTTGGTTTTATCATTGCCAATTCCGAATATTAACCCTTGTGATGCTGAACCCGGATCACCTCTTTGGCTTTTTCAACATAAACAGATTAATTCAGCAAGACAAGGGTTAACACCGTAGTCTGTTATTATTAGGCAGAAGCTGTTAGCTCAAGAAATAAATAAATAAATCTCTGCACGTTTGATGTCAGCGATATCAGTACTTTCCCACTGCACTTCATGGGACTCTTCTGCATTGAATTAAATTTGCTTTATGAGTTCTTGAGACTCTTGTAGCACTGAGTGCAGCGTGCACAAGAACACTTAGCAATTTCATAATTTGGCTCTAGCTAATCTACAGAAGCATGCATTCTACCGTTGCCTCGGAAAAGGGCTTATGTAGCATGGAGTTGGTAACTGTTTAGACCCTTACTCCAGAGGACGGTTGCATTTTGATGTCTAAGCGTGCACTCTACCGTTGTCTTGAAAAAAGGACATAGCGCCCTATAGATTTGATAAGCGCTTAGTCACTTTCTCCTCAGAACCGGTAGCATTTTGAGCATGTTTGATGTCTACGATAATATTTCCCTACTACAGAAGCCGATACTTTTCCCGCTTGAAGTGGTCCTGTCAGCAGCGCGCGCGCGCTCTCAAAGTTCCGTCATAGCACCACTTTACACACAGCCTAATGATGCGCTGGGTGCTTCAGAGGAGTAATACATTCTGTGCATGTTTGCATACGCAACGCGTCATGTTGGTGCAAAATCCTTGCAGCCCGATCATTCCTCGTGAACGCAGCGTCATGTTTTGTTTTTGTAGACGCTAAATGGGCCTGCTGTTTGGTAATGCATACCGCTACTTTCCCGATACAAGCTCCCGAGTTTAGATCTGCCATGTAGACGACCCCTTTTTTTTTTATCTTAACAGATGGGTATTTGGCACAGTGGGGCCTGTCTGCGTGTGGCAGTTGTGGGCTGAACAACCTTCGATCATTTTTTTTTTTTTTAAACCGGTTACACGAAGCTTACGCCGAGGAAAGGAACATGTGCCATAAACTTTCAGCCGCCAACACTTGGTTCTGCAGTAAGAACTACCCTCTGCCGCTGACATTCGGAAACTCCGTATCGCTCATGTCAGAACAAAGACCTTTGGTCAGCGCAGTTTTTCGTACCAGGGTCCGACGTTTTGGAATGATCTCCCAGCATCAATCAGACATGCAGACACAAAACTATCCTGGAAGCAAAATCTGAAAACCCACCTCTTGACAGCCGTGAACTAATATACATATATAGGTGTTGCCACATCATGATCTTGCTGGCCGTGTGTGTGTGTGTGTGTGTGTGTGTATGTATGTGTGTAGGAACCGGCGACAGGGGAGGCCGTGTATGATGCTGCACATTATGCTTGTGTGGAGGGGGATAGCTACCCTAACTGAACAGTCCAGCTGAACACTTATTCAATCCAGTCAGACTGCCAGGTCGGCCACATTTTATCCTTGATTGTAAGGGACAAGTTACACAAACAGATCCAGTTCACAGTCAGAGGAAGCGGGGTCCAACGTGAAAAAAGGCTCGTACAAATTTTCGACCTTGTCGGGATTCGAACCCGGGACCTTTCGATCCCGAGTCCAGCGCCCAAACCGTTGAGCCACCGACTCCCCCGTCGGGAATCGAACCCGAGACTTCCTGATCTCCCCTCCACCAGTTGATCGAGCCACGTGACTTCTCCAGTTTGCCAGGGAGGTCAGTACCCTGGAAAACAGGGTTGCACTGTTCACACCCTCAACCTGTGAGTGTTCGTGTGGCGTCTTCTTTGACGAGAGGCCGCCATGGAAAAGTCATCAGAAGGGGAGCTCACTATAGTTTTCCCTCTTTGATTGTTTCGCACCTGTGCTTACCTGTCTGCATCAAAGCATGTTTATTTCTTCCACACAGGTGCCAGAAGGTTATTTATAGAGGTTGGGTTTTCGGACGATGGCAGTTAGCGCACTCCACAGGGGTTGATGATGTTGTCGGTAGTATTGTGTTGGTTTTTGTTTGCTCTTTGTGTGTGTGTGTGTGTGTGTGTGTGTGTGTGTGTGTGTGTGTGTGTGTGTGTGTGTGTGTGCGCGCGCGCGCGCGTGGAGGGGGGGGGGTAATTTAACAAGGACTAAGATTAAGAATTGTGAAATTTAATCTTTTATCAAGAGTTTCATTTCGTTTTGTTTCATTTCATTTCATCTCTCTCTCTCTCTTAAACGGCAAGTATGAAAACTGGCCACAAGACCAAAACTTCCATCGTTTTCAAATAATGTTACCGGGGTAGTTCTCTCTCTCTCTCTCTCGCTCTCTCTCTTAAACGGCAAGTATGAAAATTGGCCCCAAGACCAAAACTTCCATCGTTTCCAAATAATGTTAGTTCTCTCTCTCTCTCTCTCTCTCTTGAACGGCAAGTTGAAAATTGGCCACAGAACCAAAACTTCCACTATTTTCAAATGAAGTAATGTCAATTTCTCTCTCATTCTCTCTTTGCTCATATGCCTTTGCTAAGTGTGTCTCCGGTCGTTCAGACGAGCGTAATACTATATTGTCCGCCTGCACGGAAAACCTGTCTCCACTCAAGCAGTCACCTTATGGCACTTTCTCTTAATGAGACTAAAAGACCAACTAAGACAGCAATCACCCCGCTCTCCCTGCTTCTTCACACAACATCCCCCCGGGCCTACAGGTAGACACCTAAAGAGGTAAATTAGCTGGCTTTGATGCCAAATGCTGGCCAGGTATTCCGCCAGGTAGGTCGAGCCGTTCACTGCATTGCTCGGACGATTTTCCCGAGAGATAGGCAAGGAGTTTTGCTGGAGATGTGATGCACAAGTTAACTATCGGTATAGCCGGGGAGATGGCAATCTGTTGCCGACAGGTGTGCGTGCGTGTGTGTTTGCCAGCGTCTTGCTGCTTAGCGTGGTGATTGGGGTGGAAAGATTTTAGCACTTACTTCACCGAGACAGACAATGAAATTGATTAATTGCAGGCCTGTGGTGGCGCCACTGAGAAAGGTGTTGAGCGGTTATTGGCATGTGCTGTTGCGACTGAAATTGACGACGTAGTTTGTAAGCTGGTTGAAGATTTTTTGGTTTTTGCTTTAACGCGAAGAGAGAGAGAGAGAGAGAGAGAGAGAGAGAGAGAGAGAGAGAGAGAGAGAGGATGATGATGATGAATTTTTATTTTCCAAGTTTTGACAGAAATTATACGTCAAGGGGAGGGGGGGGGGGGGGGCTCTGTGAACAACACCATGTGCATCTTTCGTTTTGTAGTGCTATTGTTTTTTTGTTTTTGTTTTTAAATTCTGTTTTTAGTGTTTTACAACATAGACATACACATAAGTACAGATACTGTAGGCAAACAAACAAACGGACTGAGATAAATGAGTAAGAACTAAAAAAAAAAAAAAAGTTTTTTTTTTTTTTTTTTTTGCTACTTTCCATGATTTTGGTGAACAACCCATTCAACGGAACACCCTGCTCTCCCCCCCCCCCCAACCCCCGCACCCCTCCATCCCCACCTTCCCCAAAACGCCCGTATCATACTCCACTCACCATGACCACACCATTTCGTTCGCTAAAACAGTCATGATTCACACCTTGTGCATAGTTTATGCTACCAGATAACGTGCCTGCCCTACTGCCTGTAACCTTGTGGCTGTTTGAACTTTCCTTCTCTTTTTTCCCGCTTGCATGGATGCACATCCAGGCTGTCGAGCGTGAAAACATACATGTATGTGATGCCGCCCTAATGACATTTTTATGCCTATCCCAACCCGTGTCATGCGGCCAGCACTCTTCGAATGCCAATGAGACACAACAGACGGCTCCACTCGGCAAGACCCTTTGTATCGGCAAAACACGGTACGTTCATGACGTCATTGAATGGGGCACGAGGTGATTTCAAGATGGAAAAGACTGACGTAATGGTCTTTTTTCTTCAAATGACGTCAATGGACTTACTGCTTTCTTTCCATGTTCCAGTCATATCAAACTACGTGTGCTTCCCTCGTTGTAGTGTCTGGCAAGCATATCAGTTTGCCAGACCATGTCATGTGTTGTGCTCATCATGCCGCGGGACACTATTGGCTGAATCCCGGGGGCTCGACCCTTTTGATTGACAGGAGTGGAGTCGTCCATTGGACATTTGACATGCAGCGTATAGACCTTTCGTCGATATTTACGAAATACTCCCAGTAGGATTGTCTTTGGCGAAAACACGGGCACAAACACATGCTGACGTCATCGCCGAAAATGTCAGTGGAAATGTCCAAGCAAAAGTCATACGTCGGATGGTCTCTTATTGACTCGGTTCAGAACAGACGACTCCACTCCTGTCAATCCAAAGGGGCAAGCCCCCAGAATTCAGCCAACTGCGTGCCGCGGCAAAATGAGCACAGGCAACCTTTGCTCACCTGACACTACAACGAGGCAAGCACATGTATTTCGATACTGACTGAAACGTGGAAAGAAAACAGTAAGCCCATGCTGACGTCAGTTGAGGAAAACGACCATTACGTCAGTCTCTTTCATCTTGAAATCACCCGTTGACTAGGAGAGCTTCGGGACGTTGTAGTTCTCGTTCGCACAACCAGCAGACGCCAGTGTATTGGATTCAGAGCTCGTGTCATGATCATGATTGACTGTTTCCAGTATACAGGTGCAACCCCAAGCACCATCCGTTCTCCTTTAGAAAAACGCCAAAGGAGGTGGGGGTGGAGGGGGCGGGGTGTGTCTCGGAGGAGGGGGGGGGGGTGGGGGGGGGGGAGGGGGGGTCGGAGGGGGGGGGGGGGAGGGGGGAGGCTGCGGTAGTAATGCCACACGTAGCAAATGAATAAAATATTTCTGGTTTTGTATTTCCGAATCAACGAAGACCTGGCCTTATGTTCTAGATTCGTGTGCCGCTTAGTAAGCCAAACTTGCAATTAACAAAAATATTTATAGGAACATGATCTACCAGCCGTGAGAAAGTATCATACAGCATTTTGGTCACTACACCATAATTATTCCGTGTTCTGCTTAACGCGTCACTTGTCCCTTGAGCGTATAGATATGAACCAGGCTGAAATTTTCCAGTGACCCTTCTCGCACAATGGGTGTGAACTTTGCAGGGCACTTTTAAACTAATTTGAACTAATTTGACGACAATTAATACTGCAGGCGTGAGAACACACGCTTGCACTGTATAGCTGACAAAGCACTCTCTCTCTCTCTCTCTCTCTCTGCCTCTCTTTCTGTGTGTGTGTGTGTGTGTGTGTGTGTCTCTCTCTCTCTTGCTTTCTCTCCCCCTTTCTCTCTGTCTCTGTCTTCGTCTCTCCCTCTCTCTCTCTCTCTCTGTGTGTGTGTGTGTGTGTGTGTGTGTGTGTGTGTGTGTGTGTGTGTGTGTGTGTGTGTGTGTGTGTGTGTGTGTCTCTCTCTCTCTCTCTCTCTCTAACACACACACACACACACACACACACACACACACACACACACACACACACACACACACACAGAGACCTCAACAATTAAGACTATCAGACATTTTATGGTAATTATGACTCCCACTGACCGCGCTGACCCTATTTATCTGTAATGGTGAGCATAGGGGCCTCCATCCCTGTTTTACGGACTATCACGAGCAATGGGCTGACGGTCAGCATATTCTAGACCCGAGTGTATATATTGATGTTTAGTGTGTTGTTTTCGTCGTTGAAGAAACTGAACAAGAGTGGCAAGAACGTTATCAAGAACAGCATCATCGTTATCGTTATCGTTATCATCATCATCATCATTATGTTTTATATCACTGACAGTTATCATCTATAACTACTGTGACAATCGGCAAAGCAAATCGCCAATTGAATTGCTGTTTGTGTATTCACACTAGTAACGCGCGGTAACCATTGTTCAGGGTTGTAAATTCCTTCTCAAATTGCTGTAGCTCACATATTTGTTCACTCGCACTCCATCGCCTACGTTATCCTACACTGACTGAGTGGTTACACGTGAGCTATCAGGGACGTCTATGGTTTCTCCGGTCGTCGCAGAGCAGCACTGGCAGTCTGTAGACGCCTCTGTAATTCCTCCACTCAGTGCTGAAAATGTCAATTGTCCTGCTCGTTATACGTGGGTGTCGGAAAACTGTCTTAAATCACAGTGCATATCCTTCAGTTTTTACAGTCAAACAGACCTACACGTGCGTTCACTGGTATTTTCCTGGATTGAACGTATTTATTGGATTTTGAACGCGTGCCTGTATTGTGAACAATATTTTTGCGTTGCGACCGACCAGTTTTGGTGCAAAGAGTGCCTCTGAAATGTAGGTTCAGGACTAATTTGCTGCTGTCTAGCCGCGAGACGGTGGAAAACGACAATTTGATCACCAGCGTGGGAGGACATACCATGTTCCCTTGGACTGCGCGATGCTGGATGGTAATTTTCTTAATGACATATTGAAAGCCTGGCGTGTTTTTAAAAAGTGAAACTGAAGTCTAGACAGCTACACTGGTATGAGAGACGCAACGGAATAGGAAAAAAAAAAGTGGGTAAAGAAAATTATGGAACACCGTTTCAGACATCGGAACCATTTTTGAGAGAAGACGAGCAATTGTTCTGGTCCCCTCAAAAAGTACACTCGTATGAGAGACGCCACGAAATTGGGAATTTGGGAAAAGAAAATCACGAAAGACCGTTTCAGACATCGGAACCATTCTGAAGAGAAGACGAGCAATTGTTCTCGTCCCCTCAAAAAGTACACTCGTATGAGAGACGCCACGAAACTGGGAAATTGGGAAAAGAAAATCATGGAACGCCGTATCATACATCGACACTATTTTGTATACAATTTGCCTGAAGAGGAGCAATTTTTCCGTGTCCTAAAATGGGTTCTTTGATGCTTTGATCCTGCCATAAACTGCAGTGCTGTATGAATTGACTGGCATTCCGAATGCCGAGAGCGTAAAGTGTCGAACAACCGCCATTAAATGTTTCAAAGATCAGCGTCAGAGATTTCAGCCAAGGTGAAGCTAATTTCGGTGGACTGGAGAGTAAGTATGCGCATTGCATAATTTATCGTGATGTGGCCGGACCCTTGAGACGATGGAGAGGAAGTGACACGAGATGAAAGAGAGCGCTAAATACGGTTTGAATTAGGTAAATGAAAAAGTTATGAAATTAAGGAAACATCTGAAGGAAGCAGTGACAGAAAAAGCCAGCCAACGTGCAAGGGACGTTTCAAGTCAAAATGTGATAATTTCATTGGTAGAAAGAAATGCCGAGGAAAGCGCGAGTATTTCATTGGGAAAGAGTAAATCGATTTGAATTGAAATCAACGAGGAAGAAGGGAAACAACTGGAGACGATACTTCACGGAAGGTTTACCATACTACAAAAGAGGCAAAGAGAGAGAGAGAGAGAGAGAGAGAGAGAGAGAGAGAGAGCTGAAGACGGAGCTAAAAATAACCACAAGAATGATTAAAGCAAGAAACGTGAGTGACAGACACTGAGAGTGAAAGATCGAAAGAAATTGGCACAGGGAAAAATCAAACAAATACTGTCATTACTACGAAAGAGACAAAGAGTAGACGGAGGAGCCCAGAGGGTGGGTGGGTGTTTGGGAGTTTAGCGTCCTTTTCCACCACGTATGGCTGATATCAAAGACGAGGCAACGATGAAAAAGCCAGCACAAATATTTGGCCCCAGCCGGGATACGAACTCATGACTCGAGCATTAGAAGTCCAACGCTCTGCCATTCGGCCACCCCGGCTCCAGAGGAGCCCAGAACAGCCGAAACAATATGCTAGTCTTGGGAAGGCAAGGATAGTGAATTGACAGGCAGACAGGAGGAGGAGGTGTGTGTGTGTGTGTGTGTGTGTGTATGTGTGTGTGTGTGTGTGTGTGTGGGGGGGGGGGTTAAATCACTCCAACAACAACAGTTAGACGATACTTAAAATGTACGCAAGTACTGCCGTTACTACAAAACAGGTAAAGAGAGAAAGAAACTGTCAAACGACACTTCGCGAACGGCATTAGTTTCGGTTAACCAAGATCTATGAACATGGTGTCCCAGACCTAACCCTGCGCCCCCACTGTGTATGTTTTGTGATGGAACCGAGTGTTGAGTAACGTGGTCGTTTCTCCTCATTACCTACAGCGTTGATGGTTGGCACTTTGCCTGTTTCCCCCCCCAAAGCAGACACGGCAAAAACCAAAAGCAGATGTTTTATGCTCGGCCTCTCTCTAATTGCGGCTTGGCATGTGTCATTTTACAAATGGAGGGTTGCGCTTTGAACGGGACTCGGTGCATCATCTGAGAGCTGATGCTGTTTTTTGTTTTGCGTTTGGAGTTCGCTCCTGGCTGATGGTGCCGGTAAGAGTGGAGTTGAAGGTGCTGGGAGGTTGTTTGTTCTTGAGTGGAAAGCGATATTTCATGGGAACAACAAAGGATTCTCATTCACGAGGAACGCGCTGTGCCAATTACTCTGACAACGTTTTACGTTCATTCATGAAGTGCCAGGATGTTCTCAAGGAAGAAGAATATGCGTACTCGTATGTCTTGACTTGCAAA
This sequence comes from Batillaria attramentaria, assembly GCA_018292915.2. NCBI lineage: Eukaryota > Metazoa > Mollusca > Gastropoda > Batillariidae > Batillaria > Batillaria attramentaria. Next base: position 400,476 of record JACVVK020000115.1, on the reverse strand, counting down.
GCTGAAGACTGCCAGTCCGTAACACAAGGGTGGGTAAAAGCCCTTGGTTTGTGAAACGCTTTGCGGTGGAGATACGTAGGTAAAACACACTTGCTTGCTATTGTATCTGTTTTAAACTGTTTTATTTTGTTTGTTTCCATATACAAGAACCATACATACTCTACTATCGTGGGACACAACAAGCTATAAGCTTATGTCAAGTGTCCATGAGATAAAGACGAGTTATGGCGGAGACAATATTTCAAACATGCACCACATACAACAAGTAGGATTACGTAGAACAAATAATATAAGAGGAGAAAAGAAAAACCAGTAAAATGTTCTCTAAATGGTGTTTGCGGTGGACTACAAGGTGAAAAGACTGAGCGAGCGAGTGACGGCATCGGAACCTACAGCTATAGATCAATCAAAGCGACCTGATTCAATGACAAAATTTTGTACAGTTTGAAATACAAATTTGTTCACGTCAACAGAGAGGGTGGGATTACCATTAATTAGGTCATTTATTGTATAATCGAAATTTATTGTCAGTATTGTTTTGATTCGAGTTTCATTATATAACGGACATTGTAATATATAGTGTGTTGGGTCTTCGGCGTCGGCTTTTGTATCTGACAAAGTATAAGTTTGCGTGGCAAATTTTACGCATCTATTTCACTCTAAGAGCTTGGTGCACCTACATGTAGCAGCACAGCTCGAACATTGGCGGTAAGTTGGCATTATCTGAAGCAGTCGGCTAGATTTTAGGGTGCAAACTTCGATCGATCGCGAGGCCTATTCATCGCGGCCAATTCTGGTGCCCATACGCATCCACACCGCACCAAATACTCTTCTCAAGAGGTATGATGGTGACACGAGTGGCAATCAGTAGTTAACTTGAGGTATTTTGGGCTCTTTTTTGTGTGCCAGTCTGTTAGAGTGTAGTAGATGCTTAACATATGCCGCACAAACTTCTGTTTTGCCAGATACAAATCTAAATAGCAAGCTAGTGTGCTTTTAACCTAAGGAGCTCCAACGAACAGCGTATCATAAACCAAGGGCGTTCATACCCACCCTGAACACACCGGTGTAACACGCGAGAAAAACTCCCCAGCACCAGTATTACCCCGGGGCTTTTATAGCTCATAGGTGGGTGGACCCGGGCGCTTCCTGCGTGCGCGTGAAGCTGCACTGACCCGGGACGCTTTATGCTAATGGCGCCTTTGCTACCATTACTTACTTACTTAGGCCCTTGGCTCCAAGTGGAGCATAGGCCATCGACAACCCTTCTTTGCTAACATTGCTAGGTTTTATAAACGGAGACGTCTGTTTTGGAACAGTTGCGCTTGAGACTTCGTCTATACTCTCGAAATAATCAGTCTTAGAGATTAGTAGAGCTCCGAATGCAACACGCTGCCGATTGATGGCCGCGGAAGCAAGGAAAAGTCAGCCGTCCGTAAACTTGTCGGCTGCTCGAACTCAAAGAGCCGCTACAGGCGCAAGTGTGGAAACGACACTAGTCACCGGCTGCTGCGTTTTGGCTTCAGTCAGCTGAACGCAAGCCTGTCTGTGCATGCATTTGTGCACGTGTTTTAGCTGTGTGATGCTTGACACCACCAAAACAGGGATGGTCGAATGGTAGAGAGCTGGACTTACCACGCTCGGGCCATGAGTTCGAATCCCCAGTTGGGGCCGAATATTTGCGCTGGCCTTTTTCTCGTTGCCCCGTCTTTGATATCACCCATACGTGGTGGGAAAGGACTTAAACTCCCAAACAACGCCCCCTCCCCCCCCCCCTCCACACACACACCAAAACAGTTTAGAACGATCTGAGAGCCTAAAAATCTTAAAGTTAGGACCTTTCGCTTTGAACTGGAAGGGGGAAGCCGGGGTGGCCGAATGGTAGAGCGTTGGACTTCCAAAGCTCGGGTCGTGAGTTCGAATCCCCGCTGGGGCCACATATTGTGTTGGCGTTTTCATCGTTGCCCCGTCTTTGATATCACCCGTATGTGGTGGAAAATGACGTTAAACTCCCAAACACCCACCCACCCACCCTTGAACTGGAAGTGCCTCGGGTTTCATTTGTGCCGGTGAGCAAGCCTCGCTTGTTACACTGCCAATGTTCAGAGTTTATCTTTTGCAAGCGGATAGGTTCTTCTTCCTGCAGGGCAAACACCAGCAGTGTTTAGTTCATTCTGCAGCGCGCGAGTCATCAGTTGAAATGCCTGTCTTCAGAACAGTCTGCTATTTTCCACTCTTGTGATAAGGTTCCTGTACTGATTTGGCGGACGGACGCGTAACATGGATACAGGTATATACAGTACGCCTTTGGCATGCCCACTTTTCTAACATGCTGTGGTCCACTAGTGTAGACGGTCGCTGCCCAAGAGAATCTATTATGACTAAACCTCGCTCCTGTTGGAAAACAATCGATTTCGCATGCTTTTGTTTGTTGTTGTTGTTGTTGTTGTTTTTGTAGAAGTTGCAATATGCTTTATCCGCTGTTTTAACGTTGAGGATGTGTACAGAATCATAGCCTTTATCGGGTTTTTCTTTAGGAGAAATAATAATAATAATAATAATAATAACTGAGTATTGTACAGGCGTCTTCCCCCGTTTCATGTATCGGCTCAAAGCGCAGCGAACTGAACCCAACATGCACGCTTACGTGAATCACACGCATTCTCTCACACACTGGACATGAACACATTACATTCACGTGGTGAATTATTATAAGCGAAAGCAGATGCAAAACAAACAAAGAAACAGACCAAACTAAACTTATAATGGGTAGGTGTTCAGGGCTTTCCCGTCTTCCGTCCACTGCTATTGTAATTTCAAGAGCTGGAATACTAGTCTGAAGACACCAGTAGAGACTCGACTTACGCAAAGTCATGCCAAGTTTACCCACGCGTGGATTCTGCTGGCCGCGCTTATTTCTCGTCGCCCCGCTTTTGATATCACTCATACGCGGTGGAAAAAGGACGTCAAACTCCCAAACACCCAACTACCCCCCCCCCCCCTTGGCGTGGATTTCAAACCGCAACCTTTCCACCTCCAGCCCTACACTTAACCACTGGAAACCCTCCATATCCCCCCCTCCCCTTCTCCCCGCCCCCTCCTCTCCCCACCCCCGCCCTCCTCCACGAACGAACAAACAATTAGGCTAAAACACACAGTCATGTACACACAACAAAACTAAGACATAAGCGACAACAGCAACAGTACCAGTCTAACCCAAAAAAACAAACCAAATAAATGGAGTGTTGAGAGTATCAGATGACAACAGGTGTTGGAGCAGACTGTGATGTTTGCGTTTGATTGGCACTTCACTTTGAAGCGCGCTTAGAAGCACTGGTCAGTTTCAACGAGGGGGTTGATATGACCGGTTCGTCGGCAGTCCTGTGGAAATCAGGTCAAACTTGTTCAAACCAAATTTCCCCTAACAGCTTTTAAAGCTGCACGACACTCTTGTTTGACAACTTCGTCCACAGAAAGACAACTACGTCCACAGAAAGACAACAAGCAAACAAATACAGGCAAGCGAGCAGCCGCGTAGTAATTTTGTCGCGTAGTAATTCTCCATGATCCATGTATGCGTCACGGAGTTGGGCAAACAGAAATAGTATTTCACCCGCAGAGAAAAAGCTGCTTACATAGTTAAAGTAACAAACGTGTTTAATTAAAGCAAGGGACATCACTCGTTTCGGGTAGTTACTTCCCATGCCTTCTGTATGCGTCAGCTTGGCAACCATGAAGCGGCACTTGACTTCAAGAAGAAAAGGACCTCCGTATTAATAACTATTTCTTTATTTATTGATCTTCTTTAGACCCAAAGTTAGCGCCAGTTCTTGTAATCTGTTTTGAACGCTGAAATCGGAAACAAACTACTTTATTCACGGGCCTGAGTAAACGGTCCGTTAGACTGCACGAAAATTTTTGACCTCTCAGCAAAAAGGCAAGAAGCGGTATGAAAGTGGCCCTCTTGGAGATAGCGTGTCGCAAGCGGGTGGTATACGGGGTGGCTATAGCACTGATACGGGTACCCGGCTATCCGTGGAATGTCGCATCCCCCGGCTGACCTGTGGCGACACCTACTTGGTAGATATGTAGATACAAGTTTAGAACGGTCGTGACCGGCGCCACACGCCTATTGAAGATAGATGGATACAGTACGTTAAATCACGGGTGGGGTTACAGGTTGGTTTTCATTTGTAGTTACAGTGTGAAGTTGCCGCTCCGTGAAGTATTCGTTGCTTGCAAGAAGGGGAGGAAAGTCGAACGGAGAAGCAAAGCAGAGTAAAACAGAGGGAAAAACAGAATCAAATGCAAAGTTGAAGCAAAGCAAAGCAAAGCAAAGCAAAGCAAAGCAAAGCAAAGCAAAGCAAAGCAAAGCAAAAACAAAACCAAGCAAAACAACAAACAAAACAACAAGATAAAAGCAAAGCAAAGCAAAACAAAAAGCGAAGCAAAGCGTAGTATACGTGAGAAAACAGCAAAAACGAAGCAATGCAAAGCAAGGCACAGCAAAGCAAAAACAACAAACAAAACAACAAGCAAAGCAAAGCGTAGTATACGCGAGAAAAAAGCAAAAACGAAAGCACAGCGAATAATATCTCAGTAAACGCAAGCCTAAAGCAAAAAACGAAAGCAAGAACGCAAAGCAAAGCAAAGCAAAGCAAATAAAATCACAGTAAACACAAGACAAAAGCAAATACGAAAGTAAGAGCAAGAATGAGAACAAGAGCAAAGCAACACAAAGCAAAACAGTGCAAAACAATACAAAACAAAGCCAAACACCCTTCATCAAGCCACGAAACGCGAACTCGCGTCACGCAGTACAACGCAACACACTATAACGAAATGACACACAACTAAACAAAACGAAACGCAACATACATCACACTTTATTCAGTTTATCTCCCCCTCACTTATCTCTCTTCATGAAAGACAAGACAGGAAAACCAAATTCCTCCGTGAGTCAGTTACGTCTCCGGTGTATCGTAGGCTAAACACGTCATTTGGAGTGTTTGTCCCCGCGCGTGTTAGCTGTACGTGCAGTTGACAAAAGGCCCGCTAGGTGTCAGCGCCGCTAATGGCGACCTGTTGGGGCACACGGGGTGCGACCAGACACCAACAATGGCCACCGCCACACGCACGGAGTGGTTGGGGGTTGTGGGGGGAGCCTGCGAAGGGAAGAAAAGGATATATCAGACAAGAGGCAGCCGGTACCACACAGGTGACAAAAGGTCGACTGACGACTGTAGCGGGTGCACGCGAGGTTGGGGGAAGACCTTTGGGGTGTTGGTTTTTGAATAGATGCGCACTTTTTAAAGCCTTTGTGTTCGTTACGCCGGTGACATCGAAAACTGCCGCTTTTGAAGCTCTAAGGCTGTTCGGTCGTCATACAGACAGATACTTCATTTGGCCATTGCGATCGTTTTCGTGACTTTGTGGCTTCTAATATTAGAGAAATGCAACTTTCTTTGAGCCTACGGTCCATTCCTGAATAGACTGGGACTCGACAAAGCTTCTAAAACTGAACAGCCACCGATCAGAGTCGTCTAGCTGGTCCTCAGTCCGCAACCAAATGGGGAGCCGGGGTGGTCGAATGGTAGAGCGTTGGACTTCTAATGCTCGGGTCGTGAGTTCGATCCCGGCTGAGGCCAAATATTTGTGCTGGCTTTTTCATCGTTGCCCCGTCTTTGATATCACCCTATGTGGTGGAAAAGGACGTTAAATCCCCAAACACCCACCCACCCGCAACCAAATAACGTAGTCTGCTCAGTACGCGGGGAACGTCTGGAACAACTTACACACCGGCCAAAGTCACCACAATGCTCTTGGATGCTGTATTGTGACCCGAGTGACGTGGTGGAAAAGGACGTTAAACCCCCCAAACACCCACCCACCCGCAACCAAATAACGTAGTCTGCTCAGTACGCGGGGAACGTCTGGAACAACATACACACCGGCCAAAGTCACCACAATGCTCTTGGATGCTGTATTGTGACCCGAGTGACTGATCCTAATGCGTAGATCAAGTACATTCCATGAAGAGTTTCCACGCGCATTTATATACCCGTCATGCATATTGAGACCTTAAGTGCAATGTATATTAGGGTGGGCTTAGTGTTTTTTACCGCAATAATTTCTGTTAACATGAACTGAATCTCTTAAACGAGTTAAAAAAAAAACCCAACATTAAACAGTCTCTAAGAAGTCAGGTTGAAACTTTCGTGTTTCTAGAATGTTTAACGTCAATCTACGTCGTGACTTGTCCAATCCACGCAGACCTTGTCATTGAATGAGATTCTTGCTTACTCTGTCCCCATTACAAAACGTTTTCAGACAGTGGAATGTCGAAATTAGCTGTGAAACGTGTGCCTTTGCACCATTTGATCCCCTGCCCTTTTATGGACGTTGTGTGATTCAGCGTTGACCTTTTCATATCGCCGTGAACCTAGGAGAGAGTCCGCTGTTCTTGTGTCATGAATCTCCGTGCGTGACTTGGTCAATCGGGGGCATTGCTGACTCGATAAGTACAGACTTGAAAGAATTCTGATCATTCTGATCGGCAATGCAGGTCAAAGAATGCAAATACACGAAACTTCAAAATGCCTATTAGCCTCAGGCATCATAGCCAGCTGTAAAATGCTTCTAGAAACAAATATTACCATGCACAGACCATTCAAGTTTGAAAAAAAAAAAAAGAAAAAAAGAATGTCTCCTTTCCGCTCAGACCTCACTGTAGTAATGCTAGTCTACCTTTTGTTTAGGCCAGAAAGACACTTCACCCATCTCCACTCACGTCAACTTTGCCTCTCTTGTGCGCAAAAGATCCCAACTTCACTGGCAGCTTCCCACCCCTGGCATGCACCTTGCCCTACCACATACAGAAATCACGAAAATCACTCTTCTTCGTCACAACAACAGTCACTACAAACTTGCACACGCAAAACAAGGCTCGAACCCACGCTTCGCCGTGACAGCGTGGACGGCCGTTCAGTAGCGCAGCGACTAAGTCCGACGCGATACTTATTAGACCACCGCTCACCCCCAACCCTTCAGATGAGTTGGAAGTGAGTTCCATAGGGAAGCTCCAGAGAGAGAGAGAGAGAGAGAGAGAGAGAGAGAGAGAGAGAGAGAGAGAGAGAGTTAGTTCCATAGGGAAGCTCCTGAATGAGAGAGAGAGAGAGAGAGTAGCCCAACCCAGCAAAATAAGACCAGTTTGTGCTGTTTTCGTGGAGATAGGGTCATGAACTCACCCCCAACCCTTCAGATGAGTTGGAAGTGAGTTCCATAGGGAAGCTCCTGAATGAGAGAGAGAGAGAGAGAGAGAGAGAGAGGAGAGAGAGATAGAGAGAGAGAGAGAGAGTAGCCCAACCCAGCAAAATAAGACCAGTTTGTGCTGTTTTCGTGGAGATAGGGTCATGAACTCACCCCCAACCCTTCAGATGAGTTGGAAGTGAGTTCCATAGGGAAGCTCCTGAAAGAAAGAGAGAGAGAGAGAGAGAGAGAGAGAACGAACGAACGAACGAGCTTTATTTTCCAACGGAAGTGATTTAACCAAACAATGATTATGTTCAATCAGCCATTGCTACAAAAACAAAAGACTACAATGGCAAGATTAAAGGAAAATACTAAAGAGAGAGAGAGAGAGAGAGAGAGAGAGAGAGTAGCCCAACCCAGCAAAATAAGACCAGTTTGTGGTGTTTTCGTGGAGATACGGTCAGGAACTGGACTGGACGAGGCAGGGCCATGAGAAAGGACGGGGAACGGACCACCAAAGGGTCACCAACACAAACTCCCTTCATAAACCAAAAGCGATACCTTCTTGAGACAAGCACCACCCCAACAAACTTCTCAAACTATCGCAATGAACAATTAACCCTGACACTAGGTTGAGACGATTTGCCGCCTCTTTCGCGTTTATCTCCCACTTCAGCTCCCGGTGCCCTGCCAACGACCAGCCTCCCATTTAGCGATACAATCACGTTCTTTCCCCGGATTTGAACTTGTCTAGCTTACCCGCAAATATCACGGAGAGCATTATGCATGGCGATATATCGCTTACTAAACCCCTTCACATCCCGCCCCCGCCCCCCTCCCCCCACCCCATTCTGCAAGCACGGGTGCTAATAAAGATGGCGGGCTTCTCCTGTGATACTTCGATGAAAAAGGATTTGATGACAGTTGCTCTCAGGTGTGTGTGTGTGTGTGTGTGTGTGTGTGTGTGTGTGTGTTGTGTGTGTGTGTGTGTGGGGGGGGGGGTTCAGGGGATTAACGTCCTTATAAAGGTGATATCAAAGACGGAGCAACGGAGGATAGTGCCCGCTCACTTTTTGTTTTGTTTTGGCTCTCAGCTGGGATTGGAACTTACGACCGGAGCAATTGCTCTCACACGACAGGGATTCGAACCAGGCAGGTCACGATCCGCAGTTGGAAACCTTATAGACCAGCGGCCAGGATCCAGAAACCATGAGTTTAATCACGACAGCATAATTATGCCACGGCTAAATAATATATCGTTAGAAAGCTTATTGTCTCTACTCTCCAAATCGACAACTGAAAGAGGTCAAATCCGGTGCATTGCTATAGCAACTGGGCGTTAAAGACACCCAACCATGCATCGTTTTGAATAATCACTTACTGCACTTCTGTGTCCATGGAAAGTCCCCACAGTATCTCTCTGAGCTCATCCCTTCATATACGCCATCCCGTACTCTTCGTTCCTCATCTCAGTCCCGCTGTCCATTCCTGGTTTCACGATAACACCACCAAGAAGCGCTTTGGAGCTCGCTCCTTCAAGTGCTCTGCTCCTGCTCTGTGGGAACGCTCTGCCACCTTCCCTGAGATCCAGCACCTCCACCGAATCCTTCAGGAGCCACCTGAAGACCTATCTCTTCTCAAAGTTCTGATGCGGACTCACCCCCCCCCCCCCCCACCCCCCTGCAGACCTCCACCCCCCCTTTTTTTTTTTTTTTTTAACTTGTCATCCCCCCCCCCCCCCCCCCGCGCTACGAGCATGCTGGGCATGGAGTTTTTCAGCGCGTTACAAGACACCATCATCATCATCATCAACTTGAGCAGCAGAATTTGAAATCTCAGAAACTCAGAATAACCTCTTGACCAAATCCCCTGCTTTACCAAAGAGCAATAGTCGTGAAAACTTTTGAACTGAAATGGCACCGAACAATCTTTCGCCATATTGACTGACCCCCCGTGCCAAGCCTCCCACACCGAGTCAGCCTTCACCGGCGATAAACATCAAAAAAGAAATAACAACATCATTCCTGTATCAGAGCAAAGTCGCGAGATCCCAGTGGGCACAGAATCTGCATCATCGACCACCGCGCTGGCCGGCGCTGTAAGAATGTAAAATGTCCCATGTAGCGCCAATCACTCAAACGCGATAGGCCCGCCACTGCATAATCGACGCAAGCCACTAGTTTCGTACATACAAGCGGATATCTCGGAGAAAAATCGCACACGTTAATGACTATCGTTACATTCTGAATGGACACTAACCATGCCAGGCCCTAACGACACTGAGTCGTGTTCCAGCTGTGTTACGATCTTGACTTTGCCAGTGCTGGAACCGGCCAAGGGCTCACACGTTCCCGTCACTGTCTGTTTACTGCGCAGGCCATTTTCGATGCTTTCCTTGCCGCCCGGCTGTTATGTTCTTAAAGTCAGGGCCCTAAAGACACTGACTCGTTCCAGCTGTGTTACGATCTTGACTTTGCCAGTGCTGGAACCGGCCAAGGGCTCACACGTTCCCGTCACTGTCTGTTTACTGCGCAGGCCATTTTCGATGCTTTCCTTGCCGCCCGGCTGTTATGTTCCTAAAGTATCAATACGTTCGTCGATGAGACCGGCACACAACAACGACAATGAAAACTTTTCATAGAATGCACTCAATCGGTGCATCAGAATCAGACACGTTGGTCACAATATAGTGTGCCGATCGGCCCCAATGAACGGTGCCACGTACGAAAAGGAGAAATCCTTTGCCCCGAGTGGGACTCGAACCTGACCTCTCGCATTGGTGGCTAAGGTCTCTTAACCACTAGACCACCGGCCGCCCGAGTGCGATCCATGTCAAAAATGGTCGATCAGTGTTTACGCAAACAAAAATCCGCTTGAGTCCATTGACAGGGATAATTCTAACCCCTTCATCACCCGCGCTAGTCTTTAGATATATCAGCCAGCACGTACCCCCCAAAATCCCCCCCACCCCCCCCCCCCCAAAAAAAAAAAAAAAAATCCTCGAACGTCTATCTACAGGGATATTTCTGGCCCCTCCATCACCGATGCTAGTCTTTAATATGTCAGCCAACCCAGACAAATTTGGCGTGAGGAGGCGAAATGACGCCTGACGGGTCTTTCTATGAGGAACGCTGGACGTGCAAGAGTTGGCAATCGTGGCGAAAACACATCTTTATCAATATCTAGGGTTTTTCTTCCACGGGATCACGAATTAGGTGCCTCGGATGTTAGGCTGTATGGGACGTTCCGGCGGCCACGTTGCAACCAGTCACAAAACTTGACGCAGCCACGCGGAATACAGATAAGTTTGCTTACAGGGATCAGCTTCTATGGGATCGTGTCGGAGTCTGTGTGCGCGGAAAACTTCGGAGACAGCCCCCGTATAATGCATGGTGTATGCATTTTTCGGGTTGTAGTCTGTGGCAACACGGGTTCGTTTGTATTCGTCTCAGTGTTGAGCCTAGCATCGGAATGTCCAGACTGGAGGATGCCGGGAAGTGATATGACGACCAATCAAACAAGAGTACTAGAACTCGTGTGATCAGACCTGTGCCCTGTGGCAAATCACGTGATGGTGGATATCCTCACGTGATCAGTATTTCGCCGTTTGGAGTTTGCGCTGTTATGTCAGTGTGCAGCGGATTTTTTTCGTGATGAGTGTCGGCGCATTTTACAGAACGAAGTGTAAATGCGGTCTGGTAACGATCGTCTCATGCTCTGGAAAGTTGAGCATCTAGTCCTGCACGAACAGGAAGTGACGTGGCGGTGTCTCGTTCCACTTCCTCTTACGTCACCGTTGTCGCGACACTAACCGCGACCCACAGCAGTTAGACGTTATCAATGGCATGTTTCACCCATGCACTGGCGAGTCCTTGATATTGCTCATTGCCGTTTCAAAAGTGGGTCATTGTAATTTCCCCCCGGACGGGCGAGTGTTATTACCAGACGCGTACCCAAACGGACCCAATCAAGCAGGGACAGGCCAATTTCCTCTATAACTGTGATATGTCAGTGTCGCTTGCCTGGCCATGCAGCAAAAGTGACCCCTACCGCTGTTCATAGCCTGCAGAGTGGACCAGACTATCCCTAGGATAAAAGGCATAGATCATGTTTTGTGCAGCTTGTTTAACGTAACCACTCGCTGGAAGTGTTTGTCGGACAGTTGCTTGTCTCAGAACAAAAAAATTGACAAGAGGCTTGAGTTTTGAAGTGGAAATGGTTTTGAGTTCTTTGTAAGGATTGTGTGAGGATACAGAAACAAAATTTACGAAGCGCACTACGCCAAGATTTGCTTCAGTACCCGGGGGAAACATGTATGAAGCATGCAAGATCAGTTTAGAGCGATGAAGTTCAATGGTGTGAATAACGGCAAGTGAAGCCAAAGCATTTTTTTCTTCTTTTTTTTTTGACAAGAAAATTGGAATTTGAAGAAGAGCAATGTTGGAATGCATAGAGCGTGGTTTAAAGTGCATAAAGTGTGAATGCGTTCTAACGCTTGTGTCAGGAAACAAGACAATTGCTGAGTCAGCTGTGTAAACCGTTACTTTGATACTTGTATCTGAAAAATTATGAGTATGGACAATTTGCGTTTGCATACTCAGTTTAAACCGAAGAAGTTCAGTGGTATATGAATAACAGCAAGTGAAACCTAGGCAAATCATTTTCACTCGAAAATCAAGTAACAACTTACAATGCGCAATGGTACCGATTCACAATGCTTTGCCGATCAAAATGGCTTTTTATTCTGGCACTGATCGTACTTTAATTATTTAGGTTTTTTGTGCATCTGTTCTGCATCTGTTCTGCATCTGTTCCTGCATCTGCACTTGCATATTTACAGCTGCACTACTTGAATGAAATGGTCTCATTCCGCGCATGTCCCATGTCAGTTTTCGAGGGTCGAAGTTTTACGTAAATCTTTCTCACAGGCCAGTGACCTTGTCAAATTCTGAAAGTCTGAAATGAATAATGGAACACGTAAAATTGATTTTCTTTTCTTTTGGCAGAATGTTTGCTGGTCTTAAAGAATCGTTTCTCATCTTTCAGTTTACAATAGGCACGATGCGCGCTCGACAGAAAAAAATAAATAAAATACACGTTCTTATCGATCTTTCAGCCCCAATACCTCTGACGAAAAGAATCATAACTTTTTGTGTGCTAGGAAATCAGTATCGAAATTCCTATCCCCAGTTTTCATCTTCTTACCGAAAGTAATCGATCATCTCCTGGCTCAGTACATAACTTCCTCCGTGCTCCACCCCTCAATCTCTCACATCTGAATCGCTGTCAGGCCCAATATTTCTGCTTTCTGTACTCTTAAGACCGTTAGCCAAGGCCGACCCTTTTCTCTGAACGGTATTGGAAGAACCCCCCCCCCCAAAAAAAAAAAAAAAAAAAACCGTCGCAGCAACTTACCCATCAGGAAAGAAATACCGAAATTAGGACCCATTCCTTCTTTGCGAATGATTTACGGTCGAGCTGGAATCAGTTTCGATTTGGCCGCTGCGACTGCTTTTCGGAGGGAGGGAGAAAGATAGATGGCATGCGTCCATTTTGCTCATTTCGCCTTTATGCACTGGTCTCGGAAGACAGCATACGTACGCGGCTGGAAGCAGCGCTGTATATAATTATTACTTCTGACGTTCGCAGAGAAGATGTCTCAAGAGGGGAAAAAATCTACGATCCGAAAGAATTTCTTGCAGAAGTTTTTGGATGATAAAGTCATATGCTAGTTAAAAGGCAAGTCATAAAAATGTCAGGGACCACTGCATGATCCATGAATAGCAACGTTATTTACGCAGCTGCTAGTTAGCTAGGGGGATGAATCATGTCTGGAAGTCATAATTACGGGTTCGCCGCTGAAGGACCTTGTAACATGCTTGCAGGCAAGACATTAGAGGACCGCCATGAATACGAAACTAAAGGTCAGGTGTCGGAAGCCAGCCAGGCTGACTCTGCCAAGTCTGACAGTGGGACAAAGCCGAGACCTCGATCGCGTTTGCGACGTAGGCGACAGCGGAGGAGACGTGTGGTGGAATCATCAGACGTGCAAAGGTTTCTGCGAGACCAGGACAGGGCTGACAGCTCATCTGCAAGCTCTCGTTCACCTTCTCGCGAGACTTCAACTGGTCACGTGAGCTCTCGCGCATGCGCGTCAGTCAGTACATATTCCGGCCTCAGGTTCAATTCGAATAAGGAACAGGGTTTAGAAGTGAGTTTGTCCGAACCGAAAAGGTTTAAACTTGACGCGAAGGGACATTTCACACCGTCACACGCTTCACACGAACGACTGAACAGCGAGACTTCTTTGCCATGGCGACGAGCAGCAGTCATGCCAGTGCCTGACAAGGATTCCGTGTTTGTGACAGTACAAGAACCTTTCGGAGAACAAAAGCTGCTGTTCAGTTCGGGGAACGGTTCTGCAAGCCGACAACCAAAACCCGACGACGACTATGATGCAGCCAACGCTGCAGTCAGCGACCGTGGACATTCCCTACTGTATCTCACTCCTCTGGAACGTCTGCAACGCGACTGCGCGTTGTCCGCCGGAAGAGCACGTACGGAAGTACGCGGCGGTGGCGTCACGTCCTATCAACGTTACTCCGCCAGCCCGAGATCTGTATCTCCCGCGTCCAACAGAAATTCTGTCTCAGAAGAACAAAGACGTTTCATGGTTGTCCCGTCCAGCGGAGACTCTTTCTCGGAGGAACAAAGACGCCTAGTTGTTGTCCCGCCTCCAGGGCGCAGCCACTCTGAGAGAAACACGAAATATTCCGATGGAAGACGTTTGTATCCTGAATATGAGAACTACCGATACGATACGCAAATGTTACTGACACCCGAGTCCCCGGCCATGAGTGACTTCCCGGATGTTACTGACACCCACCCGATTGTTACTCCCACGAGGAGACGGTCTGAAAATGACAAATCCTCATACGGCAAAAACTTCATACGGCGTGAAGCCTCTGGATTAGAGTACCCGGATGGACACGCCAGCGACAGAGGGCGCCCATTGGACGGCGAGAAAGTGGCACCTGTCCGTCAAGGGGCCATTTGGCTGCATCCCACTATGTTTAAGGATCCCTCACCAATGTCTGGCACTGGTTCAAAGGTAAGCATATAATTAACATGTAGCCCACAGGCCCGTAGCCACGCCCTTTCATTCTCCATGGCAAACCATGTGATTTCTTGCTGCCGTGCAGTGGCACAACGCAATAAGTCCATGACCTCATTTGATGGGAAAAAGGGGTGATTTCAAGATGTAAGACATTGACATAATGTTTTCTTTTTCCCCACAAAATGTCATCATGGATTTAGTGTGTTTTGGCCTCACACGACAGGTTTGTCAAGCAAAAAATATGTTCATGAAGTAACTACTGTTGGAAAAAAAGGAGCCAATGAAGAGAGGATGCTCGACAAAACAAAAAAACAACAACAACGAAAAAACAAACAAACCAAAAAAACCCCCAAAAAACCAAAGTCTGAGGCATCCTGCATGCAACTGAGGGTCACAAAAAAAAAGAAGAGGAAGAAAAAAAAAAGAGAAAAAAAAAGAGAAAGAATTAAAAAAGGGGAAAAAAAGTTTTGTCTAGCACATCGAGGGTTCCCTGTCGTCGATACAGATAGAAAGAAGAGATACGTCGTTCTGGCAGGGAACCCTCGAATACTCCGACAATCACGCACGTGTGATTTGACTGTCGGAGTATATTGGTGCACCGTGATCGGCTGCACTGACTTGTCAATCAGATTCTCGCTACATGTCAGTTCTGGCACCAGCAAAGTGCACGCTTTTTGTTTTGCATGACAGGGTCTTATTTGGATGATGGCTTGGAGACTGAGTGCTTTGGCCGGGTCCATTGAATGTACTACTCCACGGCGTGCCGTGGTTTGAGGACACACCGCCCCCCCCCCACTCCCCGCCCCCCCTACCCCCCCTTCCCCTACACACACTCCTGAAAAAGGAAGTTGCACTTGAAACTTGCGTCGTTTTCTGATAAGGCCGCTACACGGATGCGGCACTGTATCTACAGCGTGTAAAACACACACACACACACACACACACACACACACACACACACACACACACACACACACACACACACACATTTTACATCGGCAAAGGTCCTATATAACTTATCTCAGAAAACATGGATGTCTTCATCTTCTACGGCCGTGTTCAGAAGTCTCCCACCACCACCGTGACGCATGCTCAGCATGCAAAACTGTACAAGTTTTGGCAGCTCAAATCCATGTCCCGACAAAATTAGTCTCCGTCTGAATGATCCAATCACTGGCGCCAGACCCTTAATTCACCCTCGTGTCAAAATGGCTGTCGAGAAAAATCTTCGGCTTTCGCAAGTCGATAAAGAAAACACGTACTTCCTACTACTTGGACAAAGAGAACCGTGGTTGCGAAGAATCCCGATTTAGCCCTCAATCGGCTGGATTTATCAGCAGCAAGATGGTGGCTGGCAGGAGCGTAGAGCCGCGTTGAGGAGGCGGGTCAGTATAGGGAGATTGATCTGACCACGGCTAGACTAGAGATACGTCGTCCCATAAAAGGTTATTCCTGTCCGTCTGGGCGTGATAGGTGACATATTAGAAAAGCTGGAGACTGTGAGGGGAAATGTTGGTAGAGGGTGAGAACTGGTGTGGCAGGGGGTGGGGGGCTTGTGAGAAACGAAGGTGTAACGAGGTGCAAATATTTGGAGGGAGCATTGGAGGGGGAAGGGGCTCCAAGGACAGTGTACGAGCATTGAGCAGGCTAGTGTAGGCAACACTCGCTAAGCGTACATTCTTTATTAGTCTATCAATTAAACGGGCTAACTCCATCTTTGCTAGGGGAGCCGGGGTGGCCGAATGGTAGAGCGTTGGACTCTCAATGCTCGGGTCGTGATTTCGTACCCCGGCTGGGGCCAAATATTTGTGCTGGCTTTATCATCGTTGCCCCGTCTTTGATATCACCCGTATGTGGTGGAAAAGGACGTTAAACCCCAAACACCCCACCCACCCCCTCCATCTTTGCTAAGCCAACTTATGTTTTGGGACAGTTTCACTCGTGAGTGCGCCTGTACGCTCCATGTACTCTCACCTTGATGGTTAGTACAGCTCTTAATGCGATACAATGTTGTTTACACTTTGCGCGAGCGGCCGAACATTCAATTTCTACGACTGTTGCACTGCTCGCGCTCAGTGTGGTCGCCGTGTCCTCGAGTACGCTTCTGTTGGCTCAGTGCCAATTATTGGAGGGGGTTTTTGGCCTGAAATCTTAAGCTCATTGTTGCAGTTCTTTGCGTTTTGTGCGTGCGTCATAGCGTCGTATACTCCTGATTCAGCCAGTATTTTATCTGGGTCAAGGTCAGCTGAACTGAGTTAAGGTCAGGCGATGTCCAGGATAATGGCGGTCGTCCGTATTTGCTTTCAGTGTCACACAAACATACGGTTTCTGGGTGTCAGCAAAGAACGTAGTCTGCGGTGTTAGTTGAAGGTGTGACTGTGACATCTCTCTCTCTCTCTCTCTCTCTCTCTCTCTCTGACATCTCTCTCCCTCTATCTTCCTCTGACTGGGAGCCGGGGTGGCCGAATGGTCAGTAGAGCGTTGGTCTGTCAATGCTCGGGTCGTGAGTTCGAATCGCAGCTGGGGCCAAATATTTCAGTGTACTGGCCTTTTTGTTATTGCCCCCGGGCCCGTCTTTGAGATCACCCTTACTTGGTGGAAAAGAACGTTAAACTCCCAAACACCCACCCGCCCACTCTTTCTCTCTGACATCTCTCTGTCTCTGTCTCGGGGAGCCGGGATAGCCGAATGGTAGAGCGTTGAACTCGCAATGCTGGGGTCGTGAGTTCGAATCCCGGCTAGGGCCAAATATTTGTGCTGGCCTTTTTTTCTCGTTGCCCCGTCTTTGATATCACCCATACGTGGTGGAAAAGGACGTTAAACTCCCAAACACCCACCCCGTCTCAGTCTCTCTCGTTACTAGTGACATGGTGATCTAGGCCGTTATACCGACCAACCAACCAACCAACCAAGTCTCTCTCTCGCTCTGTGTGTGTGTGTGTGTGTGTGTGTGTGTGTGTGTGTGTGTGTGTGTGTGTGTGTGTGTGTGTGTATGCGCTCGCACGCGAGACGCGAGGGCAAACCGGAGACCATGTGTGCTTTGCTCTCTCTCTCTCTCTCTCTGTCTGTCTCTTTCTCTCTCCCTGTCTCACTGTCTATGCTCACAATTTGTGCCCTGTCTGTAGATCCCACAATAAATAATCGTTTTTTCCATACCGAGCAGAGCTCTAAGTCAATCCCCTTTCACAAATCTCTCCTTAATTCCCCCGCCGTCTGGTCTGAACGTAGTGTCTGACTCGTGCTGAGTTTCGGCTTTACTTCGTACATCAGTTGTCCCGTCTCTGTCTCTCTGTCTCTGTCTCTGCCTCTGCCTGCCTGCCTGTCTGTCTGTCTGCCTGCCTGCCTGCCTGCCTGTCTGTCTGTCTGTCTGTCTGTCTGTCTGTCTGTCTGTCTGTCTGTCTCTCTCTCTCTCTCTCTCTCTCTCTGTGTGTGTGTGTGTGTGTGTGTGTGTGTGTGTGTGTGTGTGTGTGTGTGTGTGTGTGTGGATTGGTGGGTGAATTCGGGGGGGGGGGGGGGGTGCTACAGTGTGTGTGTGTTTGCGTGTGTGTGTGTGTGGTTTGTATGTGTGAGTGCGTGCTTGCAGGCGTGCATGCATATAATTTTGTGTGTGTGTGTGTGTGTGTGTGTGTGTGTGTGTGTGTGTGTGTGTGTGTGTGTGCGTGCGCACCATTCACACGGCAAATATAAAGTTCATACATAAGGCCAAGGAAGAGCAGACAGAAACATATGTCGCCACACAGAACATAACTTTTTGCTCGCGACAACAGCTGCCTGCGGCCAATATCATGGGCGGGGGACTTATAATGGCTGCACACGTCGTATGAACAACAACAGAACCTTTCTTTGATGGTAACTTCCATTTTCTGGAAGGCAAGTGAAACTTTTCCTCTAGACTATACTAGCAGATGGTTAGTGGGTGGGGTTTTAGGCGTGTAACGTCCTTTTCCATCACGTGCAGATGGTTAGAGGGGTCGTGGAGTTTATATAATAATTATATTAGGCGGCGTGGGAACATCTGGGCCTGAATCATGACTTGGAGTCCTGCAGATATGGAATGGTCGAATCCACTTCTGTCTGGCCCGCAGAATTCAACCAATTGCGTCCCGCGGCATAATGAGCACAAAACATGGCATGGTTTGGCAAATATTTTGCCAGACACTACAACGAATGAAGCTCAATCACACAATCATGTAGTTTGATATGATTGAAACTTGGAAAAAAAGCAGTAAGTCTACTGACATCATTTGAGGAAAAAAAATTACCATTACGTCAATCTCTTTCATCTTGAAATCACCCCTTTCCCATACAATGACGTCATGGTCATACTATGTTTTGCGCAGAGTAAAGAGGCGGGGATTTGGCCTCGGGGCTTGCCGAATGGAGTCGCCTCTTCGTGACGAGGCTTTGTGAACCAGATGAACATTGAAACACTCTCAAAGACGCCACTCTGGCAGTCCTCTGGGATGTGGTTTGGAGCGCATGAAGTGATTTTCCGAGTGCAGAGATGCTATCGTGAACTGAACTCAGTCCATCAGCTTCGTTACATAGGCGTGTAATTGGTAGTGTGATGCTGGTTCCGACTAGCTAAAGCTTTAAGTTCTACTCAGTTATCTAATGCGACAACGCGGCTTCCATTGTATGTAAATAACGTTTCTGGTTGAAGTAACAGCGTGTAAACGCAGTCCCTGATGCGACGTCACAGTCAGATGACGAGATTCGCACATACCAGACAGGTAATTTAGGTCAGGACTTACGTGTCTGTTGAGGCGTTTGACATGTTCTCCAAAAATGCGAGCGGTCCACCCCCGCCATGCCGCCTTGTGCGAGCATCATTATTTATGTAACCTATTTTTTTCAAGGACAACGTTGACGAAAGATGGGATGCTTGAAATGTCACTGCCACGCGGAGAATTTATAGCTGCTGCTGATACTGAGAATATTGTTGTATTTACTTGAATCTTGGGTAATGTGAGAAAATCTGGAGCAAGGTGTTATTTTCAACGTGGATAATTTACAGATCAGATCAGTTTCCGTTCATTTGCCATTTAAGAGAGAGAGAGAGAGAGAGAGAGAGAGGATGGGGTGGGTGTTTGGGAGTTTAACGTCCTTTTCCACCACGTATGGGTGATATCATAGACGGAGCACCGAGAAGAAGGCCAGCAAATATAATTATTTGGCCGAAGCTGGGATTGGTACTCACAACCCGAGCAACGCTCGAGCCCAACGCTCTACCGTTTTTCTATTCTGGCTCCCAGAGAGAGAGAGAGAGAGAGAGAGACTGTGTGTGTGTGTGTGTGTGTGTGTGTGTGTGCCACTCGGCCCCTTGCTCCCTTGGTTGTCCGTCAGCGACCCCCCCCCCCCCTCCCCTCTCATCCCCCCCCCCTGTCCTCCTCGCCCCACGCGCACTCCCCAGTCGCGCTCAACAAATTATGCCGCTGTTTATAACACGCAAACACTTACTTCCCTCTGGAAGTAATTCCGACTTCTCTCGTCCTCTATCAATCGAAATTATCCCACCCAAGATAGCGCAGTGTCGATCTCAGCAAAACAGTTTCCACCAGCCGCGAACGCTCCTGAACCCCTCGCTCCATTCACACGGCCAGGAATGCGAGACGGCTGGCGGCAATCAAACGGCGCGCAGATTAGCTTAATCCACACCCTTAATCGGGGACGGCCAGGTGCAGATTAGCGCCGTTATAAGTGCATGAGCCATGCGCGAGAGGAATGTCAAATATACCTGAGCTATCAACACTGAGGTAGAGCTCCGCCGGCGCTGGCTGCAGGGGCTGAAACGCGTTCAGCATGTTGTCAGCCCGCCCGGCAGCATTTCTGACGTTATTCCCCATCACATGTCATTTCGTTGTTCGTTGCGTGTGTATGTATAGGGGTGACAATAAAGACCAGTAACCTGGGGTGAAAGCGATGAAAAGATTTCTGGGACAGTCCTCTCACGCGTAGATGTTTGTGATTTTTTCCTTCTCGTTTCTTTCTTTCTATATTTTTTTAAACCCTGTTTGTGCCCAGCTATTGGACGTTCACTAAAATCTCAATACTCTAACTGTCACTGGCGTGATATATAAGTGAACCGTATATCTGTGTATTCCAGTA
>JACVVK020000115.1:232500-375000 GCA_018292915.2 Batillaria attramentaria | reverse complement strand
ATGTTGAATTAGGAAGAGTATAAAAAGAGAGAGAGAGTGAGAGAGATCCAGAGTCACGTTTTCTACTGAGTTGACACACACTATAACAATAAAGTTAAAAATAAATACTGACATAGCTCTACATTGGTTAGAAAAGAGGGGGACCAGTTCGAGAGGGGGCCTATTTTGGATGCGAGGGGGGACCAAAATCGCCCAGGGGGACCAGTCGAAAACGAGGCTGGATGTCTAAGGGGGGACCATTATAGAGCAGTTTTTGCCACGAATTGGTCCCCCGGGGGACTACTTCAGAGGGGGGACCGGACCGGATCCTACACCGGGACCTTTCGGGAGACTCGGACCTCCTCAGTTCGCGCCGAGACACGCGAAGCAGACGACAATTTTATTGGGCTGACGAATCTGCTTGGTGGTTGTCTCCTGGGCGGGGCATGTAACAGGAGAAGAGGTTTCGTGGCCAGGTGTTTGAGTTGTTACCTGAAAGGCGATCACCGGCTGAGTTCGAGTGGAATATTGTTTTCTGATTACTGACAGAACAGTTCACGTGGATGACTGTTGCCTGGCTTTTCCTGACACTATCGTGAATGGGCGGTGGTCACGTGAAAGTGGATACAATATTTTGAGTGTTTTATATTCTGTCCTGGATATGGAATTATAGACAACACTGTGATCAATGAACCCAGGTGAGTGGAACATTGGTATATGTTCTATAGTTTCATTGCCATGTAAAGGAAAGCAGATTGCTCCTCCCCCCCCCCCCCCACACACACACACGCGCGCGACGAAGAATTATTACATAAAAGAACATCGGTTCACACGTCAGGTATTTTTAACTTGGGAATGCATGTCCGTATGACCAAAATGTATTCGCGCTCGGTAGAAACTTAATATAACCGGTGAATTTCAATTCCCGCCAGCCTTTAGGGGCCGAAAACTGGTCAAGTTTATTCGATACAATACTGTGCCAGCCGGCATGCATATTTGTGAGATCAATGTCAAGTTCACAGTATGACGACCTGTGGCTCGTATTCTGAGCCAGACCTGTCTTGCTGACAGCCAAGATCTGTCATAGTACATGCCCGCAGGTGTCATTCAGTCAAACCTGTATAAGGCGTTCAACCAAGAGACCGTATCTGCGATCTCCACGCGTTTGGCTTGTGTCGTCGGCAGGTATGCACGCATCAGTATCTGCGATCGACACAGGTTTGGCTCGTGACATCGACAGGTACGCATGTAATTGTATATCATTCACAGAGATCCCCAGGTGTTACCAAATGCTGGAGTTAAAATTTGTGCTTACTTCAAACGTCCTCAGGGCCTGTTTTTGTAACTTGTCCGTCGCAGTCAAGGATAAATCCAGTGTGGCTGATCTGTCAGTCAGTCTGGACTGAACAGTGTTCAGCTGGACTGTTCAGTTAGGGTAAACCCCCCCCCCCCTCCCCCACAATCCTGCCCATTACGCCCGTCTCAATCGCCCTTGTGTTGGGGGATACTCCGCTAACCAACAGGTGTCTTATCTGCGATCCACACCGGTATAGCTTGTGTTATCAGCAGGTATATATCGTTCACGGATCAGTTCCCCAGGTGTGTGTGTGTGTGTGTGTGTGTGTGTGTGTGTGTGTGTGTGTGTGTGTGTGTGTGAGAGAGAGAGAGAGAGAGCAGCTGTGACACTGACCAGCAAATTAATATACTCATCCGTACCCCCCGGCCGTGTGTGTGTGTGTGTGTGTGTGTGTGTGTGTGTGTGTGTGTGTGTGTGTGTGTGTGTGTGTGTGTGTGTGAGAGAGAGAGAGAGAGAGAGAGAGCAGCTGTGACACTGGCCAGCAAATACAATCACTTCGCAGAGGACACTACGGTCGTTTATTGTTCGACTGGCCTGCGTTTGAACCTACCTGTACCTGTGTACTTGCTAGCTATTTCCTCGCGGATACTGACTAGATTTCCTGTTTCCAAAATTGTCTGTTGTGAATGTGGCTGGGTGCAGGCCATGGTCCACTTTCGGTGATGCTTTTTATGCCTGTTAAAAAGACAGGCTGTTGCTTTCATAGATGTAGCAGGTTTTTCGTACAACTTTGTGTGAACTTGCATGTGACCGGATGCTGTATGTGGCGTATGGTCTATGGTCGGTGATGCTTTTGGATAATGTACATGCCATCTGTCGCTTTCACAAATGTGCTCGGCAACTGTATGGTTTTGTTGAGCAGAAACTGAACAGATGTGATATTACACTTGGCTGGTAGAGTCAGAAAATTAAAAAGTGTCAAGAACTGGGAAACAGTTTGATTTATTGTGGGTACACTGCCATGCAGTTGCATTTTATTAAATGTCATTCATTTTACAGCATTCTGCTTCTAGCTTTTGTCATTAAGACTACTACTACTACTACTACATGTACTACTACTACTACTACTACTACTACTACTACTACTACTGCTACTACTACTACTACTATTCGCATTAATATAGGCGCTTTATATTTGGCTCAAAGCGCCGCGAGCTAAACCCAACACAGTATTTCTCACACATTGGACATGAACAAATTACAATCACCTGATGCGCCAGCTCAGCAATTTTATGTTTCGGAATTTTAGAATAGCATTATTTAAACGAACTTTGTGGGCTGAACATTTCCAAAGCAGAGGGGGGAAGAAGCCGGGGTACCCGGAGAGAATCCCCAACGATCGCCCCGGATAAATTTATACTTAACGACAGACGATCTCTCTCTCTCTCTCTCTGTGTCTCTGTGGGGAGGGGGGGGGGTTACTGGTGATGGGCAAAAGCTTACAATGGAGGAGGGGGTGGCGGGAGTTTAGGGCCACAAAGGGACAAAGCCTTCGTTTTGAGAAACAATTCCACCAAAAGAGAAACCAACATCGTACCAAGGAATTCGAGATAAGTCTAAACAAATTAATCGAATTCCACCCAAACGTTATAACCCACAGCCACCGTAGTTTATAAACCAACGGACCCACCTCTAGTCACGTCTCAGTTAATTTAGTCACTGAGTTTCCCTCTCACGGCTTTGGCCAGCGGGCTGCTTACCCTACGTGGTCCGTGTTTGGCGTTTTGGGGGATTAGTTGCTCCTCCAGTGTTTGTTGTTAAGGGAGAAGGTAACTCTAAGCTGTTGCTTTAGACAGTCAATCTCCGCTTTTGAAGTCGCGTCAGGTGGTTGGTGCTGATAACTCGATAGCTCAGGCGTGTACGTTGTCGGCGCATTGAGATGTACATCTGATCAGGTTGATGCGATAAAAGCTGGAATGTTTCAGGATGTTTTTTCTTCCGGCCGCCTTTTGTGTTGTTTAGTTTGCACCAGGCCGCTGTAGGGGCTGTGGTAAAGGAGGCAGTGAGTCGCTCTCGGTTCAGGAATTCCTGCATTAACCTGACATCAAAGCTGGTCAGTGCCATTAGTAAAGTAATTAATTCAGTTAAACGCGCGGCACCTGTTCCAAGATAGATTACTAGGCTTACAAAGCACAGGGTTTTTTTTTCTTCCCACAGTTGCGCTTGTGAAACAGTCTATCTATATAAGTAGAACTTTGAATGCGATACACTGACGCATGTGGCTTCGCGAACAAAACGTCAAACGGCTCGAAGTTCTTCTTCTCAGCGAATGACCGCAACACTGTAGCAGACGCCTGCATTTCACGTCGCATTTAGCCCGTCTTCTGTTGGTTCAGCACGGTAAAACTCTGAACACAGCTATACACTGACCGTTGTCTGCTGGCCGCGTGAACTTGAAATTGAACGGTCCGCAGCTCTGCTACTTAATGCGTGGCAGTAACACTGTAGTATGGAACTATCTTCATGTACCTGCGAATTTAAGAAGTGCGCCCACTCTGTCTGTTTTCAAGAGCAACCCTAAAACTTTCCTATTCCGCTAAGCCTTCCAGTAATTTCCTGTGTAACTTGTCAGTTTCACTAGTGAACGTCTGTCCATCTTTGTAAAAATAATGTGCGTGTGTGTCGGTGAGTAATCGGCACATTGAAGTTTAGTCTAAAGAAATCCGCCCTACAAATACCATTTATTAATTTGATTTTATTAGTAGACGCCTTGCGTTTCGCTTTCTGTTGAGCAGCCAAGGAAATGCTGTATCTGCGAGATATATTGGAAGGTGTGCCTTTAAGTTTACTTCAGGTGATTCATTTCCACCTTCACTACACCGCCCAGTTTGGTCGGGGAGCCGGGACAGGCGAGCGGTAGACCACTGGACTTACAGTGCTTGGGCAGTGAGTTCAAATCCATGCCAGGAGCCAAGAATTTGTGCTGCTGATTTTCGTCATTGCTCCGTCTTTGATATCACCCTTATGTGGTGGAAAAAGGATGTAGGACTCCTAAACACCCACCCATCCAATTTCGTCTACTATTACTGATACTAACACCTTAAACAAGAAAGAATGACTGTTTTCTTTTCTGCACAGAAGCATGATCGCACCTCAACCGTACACAGTTTCACGCCCCTTGACATCAGGAAACAAGGGCTTTGACAAACTACACGACATCAGAGACAATCTAACACCTTCACGTGTACATGTATTTCCGCAGTGTGGCTACCACCATCTTGAAAAAAAAAACCAAAAGACCTAAGCGCCTCTCATATCCATGGAGGTTAGGTCCTTTTCTCAGATGACGTAGTGCAGTGGGCTTTGTGACAATGGTCGACGCTGTAGTCTGATCCTAGCCACTATCACGCTGAGTCTTTTTGGCTGCTGAGGTCATCCAAATAAAAACTTACTGTTTGTTTGCTTGCTGACACGACAAGTGCTGGCCGGCCTGAGCCGTGCTTACTGAGTATCTTCATTCTTCAGTACTAACGAGCAGAGTATGTACAGTGATACCTGTCTGCTTCGTACGTACTTACGTCTCTCCACGTCAACATGTGCTGGTGTGGTTACCCCCCCCCCCCTTCCCTGCAACATACACACACCTCCGCCCTCCCCCCTCCCCGCCCCCAGCGAATGTGGGTCAGAGGTGACGTGGGTCAGAGGTGACCCCGGACACTTGTTGCGTACGCAAAATTGAAATTGGTTTGGTTTCGTTGGTGTCAAATTTTCGCAGCAAAGAGTGCCCTTAGGTCAATTTTGCTTACGCGAAAAAGTGCCCCGAAGTCATGGTCGCGTGTTAAGCTTGATGCTCTATGGCGTATGACACACATCTTATGCACGATTTTCTGAAAAATCACGTACATTATTTTGCCCCTCTACCAACCCCACCTCTGCACCATAGAGAATCAGAGTCATACGTAAGGCAAACACACACACACACACACACACACACACACACACACACACACACACACACACAAAGTCGTGAGTCTCAACGCCTGTCTGCGTATTTACGTATGCATGAACACTAAAATTTTGAGTCACAGTGTGAACTACTACTACTAGTCCAGTGACAAGTTTCGCTGTTCCGTCCCACGATGGTATACCGGTAACTGTTGCACAGTACCTCAGTATACCCAAACTTGCCCTACAAACCACCTTGTATACTAACCCACCCTCTTAGAACTCGGTTACCGTGAGGTGGAGTTGACACAGGCGGGAGAGTGCTTTAGGGGGGACACCAAGTACTTCGCTCTTTTGAAGTCGGAGGGCTGCTGCGGTTGCCGAGCTGTGAAGAACGGCTGTGGCTATCATCGTACGCCCATGGCAGTGTGTGTGTGTGTGTGTGTGTGTGTGTGGTACTTAATGACGCTGATTCTCTATGGTGAAGAGGCAGGGTTGGTAGAGGGGCAAAAAAATGTACCTGAATTTTCACTGAGTAAATCGTGCGTAAGACGTGTGTCATTTTATTGTTCAAGGATCAGATAATAGACGCACAGGCTTCTCTTACTATCCTTGCTACACTAATAAACAAACAAAATGCATCAACATCATCAATTTCAGCACACACACACACACACACACACACACACACACACACACACACACACACACACACACACACACACACACACAGAGATCCCTCCTGTCTACAGTCGGTGCGTTTTATCTCATGCAGCCCTTAGAGAATGCTTGGTAACATGGAAAATAATCCCGCAACTGAGACTGCCTGAGACTGATAAAGCGAGAACAACAAACTAGCTGTATACTGTGACATCCATACCATACTTAAACCTAATCACCTGCGCTGGAAATCAGAAAATGCCCCCCAAACGAGGCCAGCTAGAACCTAAATAGATGTCCCCCTGGACCTCCCCCATCTTGCTTCCCAACACACACACACACACACACACACACACACACACACACACACACACACACACACACACACACACACACACAAATACGCGAGCCAGGCATGCACCAGGTAAAATGCCCTTCACGAAAAACACGCCCATAGCACCCTACCCCCCTCCGCCTTCAATAAAAAACACCCAGATACCTGCGTAACAGGTAATGTGTACCTGGCGAGAAAACACAGTCTGCCCGAAGACGTCACACATGAAAGGCGTTAGAGCAGGCTCGTTTGCCGTAATTCCATCATCAGAACCAGGTGACTAACGCGCCAGGCTTTGCCACGCACTCTTGGCACCCACAGAATCCTGCAATCATGTCTTTCATAATGCCCATACTTGCTAACAGACCCCCAATCAAACCACCTTCAGTAGTTGACACGTGTAGGTAGTGTGTGGAGGCCTTACCCTTCCAGACACGTGTAAGTTAAAAAGCACGTATCACAGTCACTGAAAGTGATAACTGAAATTTAAAAAAAAAAAAAAACCCTGAAAGTTTGCTTATTGTCTTTATCGCACGTCTGCATCCAATCTTTCGGGAGCCGGGATAGTCGAGAGGGAAGAGATTTGGACTTTCAATGCTCGGGTCGGGAGTTCGATTTTTGTGAGCCATGAAATAAATTTATGTGCGCTAGCTTTTCCCTCATTGACCCACCCTTATTATGGAAAAGGACGCTAAGATTTGCCCCGGGCAAAACTGTTAGCGGCACTATTTCCAAAGGCAGACATTGTGATAAGCGGTGGTCGTGGAACTTTCAGAGGTACCAGCCCATTCAGGCATAAGAATAAACTAACCAGTCATCACACTGGTAACATGTTAGGAAAGTAAAGTTTTGATAGCTATAGAAAACACCGTAAAACACTTTGAAATTCACAGCAACAAGAGATCGACCTCACACAGTTGTCCATTTAACTCTTAGAAGCCCAAGAAAAAATCGCGATTTTACTTGAAGTTTGTTATCACTGGGAGCCATTCCAAGCCATTATTATGCTATCTGCAGTGGTCTCGGACCTAGCGGGAAGGCCCATGCCTTGTGTTGTAGTGGCTTGAAGTGGTTCCTCGTGATATGGTGAACAGGGGGTGGTCGGGATGCCCCAAGCAGAGGACTCACACTGAGCATAAAGCCGCAACAACAGACACGCGTACATTGCACCAGGGTGCCGCATATTATCGTAAGCACTTTCTGCCAATCTCGTAAATAAACCACGCTCACTTTCCCCTTCTGCTCCACCACCCTTCTGCTGGCTCTGTGTAACTCCCCTTCTACGTGTACTATCTTCTCGCCTCTCTGTGCATTTTCCAGGCATCACCGAATTTTTTTTTTCATCACGGGGGTCAAGCAAAATGGTGGAAAGGTTTCCCGGTGCTAGCACGATTCAACAGGTTTTGCGACAGTTGCTCTCAGATAAAACCGTATCTCTGAAATACTTGTATGAGGATGCCCCCGCCTTTGCATTGTAGTAAAGTGTTGTGAAAATCGCTTTCTGGTTGATAGTCGGGGAGTCGGGATAACCGCATTGGACATTCGGTGCTCGGGTCGTGAGTTCGAATCCCGACGGGGGCCAAATATTTGTGCTGGCCTTTTTCTCGTTGCCCCCGTCTTTGATATTGATATCATCCATACGTGGTGGAAAAGGACGTTAACCCCCCCCCCTCCCCCTGCCTCCCGGTCTCCCGTGGTTGATAGACGATCCCTACGAGGAGTGTTTCTGGTGCTGGGGATCAGGAGCCTCTTCGCGTTTTTACAAAAGGGGCACATAATTATATACTGTTTTTTTTTGTTATCGGTATTAACATATACAAATGTTTGTGTTTGTGTGTACCATGAGTCGTTGCACCTGCCACATTGTATGCAAGAGGGGATGTAAATAGTGTGTGTGTGTGTGTGTGTGTGTGTGTGTGTGTGTGTGTGTGTGTGTGTGTGTGTGTGTGTGTGTGTGTGTGTGTGTGTGTGTGTGTGTGTGTGTGTGTGCTCTCTAAGCGCAGCGAGTCCTTGGTATCTGGAGAGCAGCGCTCTATAAAAACTAGTTATTATTATTATTATTATTACTATTATTATTGAAAGTGAATGATATAGCGGTCAGTTCAAGTTGTTAGTAATGGTCCTGCCGGTAGACACTGACAGCACTGTGTTTTGCTTAGAATGTTACGGGCGACTTATGCACCAAGTAACACCGGAACCACCCCAGGCCATTCTTACTACCCCCATGGTATCTATTTTCTCGCCTCCCGCTCCATTTTCATACCCGCTGATATTTCATCCCGTTAGTGATCATAGCGGCCTAATGCGACCCTGGTGCGATGTGACCAGTCATACACCAACGCCACAATGGCGGTTCGCGGCCCGATAGGAAAGGAACGCATACAGATTTGCATCCAATAATTCGCTAGGGTCACCACGCTGCGAAAATGGCCATAAATATGTCTTACTTCTTCCCCCTTTTCTTCCTCAGCTTCTGCAGGCGTCCCTGTATCTTGTCCGCTGATCCGATTTTGCCGATACGGTTATTTGTGCGCGGTCCCCTGAGACACACAGACGTTGTGATTGTCCTGAGAGACTGTATCGGGGATTATAGTTTGTATAACTGAGTCTTGGTGATTGCGGTGTAGGCGGTGGGTAGAGCAGTGGTGATAAATTACATCCTGCCACCAGTTACGAGAGGCCGGGGGTTCGAGTCTCTGCTGGAGGCGTGGGGTTTTCACTTCAACTGTTCTTGTCCGTTACCCCCATTCAGTGAGTTCCTCCCGTGTACTCCGGGCACGCACTGGGAAGGGCTTAATACATTTCGTACCCGGCGCACACGAGTATTCCACGTTTTTGACACTTTTTCGGTTTTGGCCCTGGATGCAAAACTCAGGCAAGATGAACGGTTCCGCCTTGGCGGCTCTTACTGAGGAAAACACGAGTATAATCAAAATGCAACACTCCCACGAAGCCAAACGTAAATCCACGCAGACATAACTTGAATTAAATTATGATTATTTTGGTGAGGCCACTGGTGCACAGCCCACAACTTATTTGGTAGGAATTGAGTTAACCCACAAAATGAATCCATTTCTAAATCCCCAGAGTAAAATAGCTGAGCCGACACTCACGAATGATGATTCTGCACAAGAAGAACTGGATGAAGTGCCTTTTAGGCATTAATAATAATAATAATAATATATTACACTTGTATAGCGCGGATTTCTGCTTCGAAAAGCACTCAGTGCGCTTTTTGCTCACGCACAGACACAACATTCACACGCACGCATTTATACATATCAATACAGGCGGTGGTGTTTAAACTTAAAGATTATTATTGAGATCCCCTGAGCTACATATTGACACCGCGACTGTCTTTAGAGACTTTTGTGGTCACGTACAACTCAGTATTTATGATTCCCAGCCAGTGAGGAAACTAATCCATTTCCAAACTGCATCTAGCGTCAATTGATAAAAGTGCCCATCATATCCATACCGCGTGGGCCCTTTTATGAAATGACTGATGCACATCTGGCGTGTCAGTGCATCGAAAAATTTCCCAAACATATTTCGGCGCGTGAAAACCTCTTCATATACAAATTCACGCAGTCGCTTCAAGCAAACAGATTTAATTTCCATGTTGAAATAACATTTCACGCGATTTACGCAAGATGTCTACATTAAAATTCATGAGACGCTTTCAGCATTTGATTGAACGGGCATTTACCTCTTTCCGGAGTCAAAGCGAGCTGCGCGTAGATTTGCAATAAAAACATCATCGTGCAGATGGCAGATCAAAAATAAGCTCACTTCTGACAGCTTGGCCTCAAGGTCAATGACAGGAACACGTGATCATTTTACCAAATAACGTAGACAGGTGCGGGCAGTTAACCGGGCGAGGTTTTCTTTGAACGTTTCCTTTTAGTTTAAAGACTATCACGAAAGAGGGGTTCGACCTTACGAGAGTAGGTGTGAGGCGCATACTTTCCAGCCACCGTCTACTCAGCCTGGAGCCAGAATAGTCGACACTATCCTTTTTGATGTTTTCGCACGTGCCGGGGATGAGAGAGAGAGAGAGAGAGAGAGAGAGAGAGAGAGAGAGAGAGAGAGAGAGATGCCTTTTTTTTTCCCTTTTTTTTATAAATTCTGGTTTCACTTAAGCAGAAACGAGATAAGGGTGCCCCATGATCAGGGCTCAGTTCAGGTCCGTGGGAACTAAAATAGGACAGATGTCCTGACTGGCCGTAAAAATATAGGACATTTGTCTGGAATATCGTCCACTGTGACGCAGAATTGATAGGACACACGTCCGCCTTTGTAAGAAAGTAACAGGACATTTCGAAAATGGATTGGTCTTTCAAGTGACTGATGTCTGACACGGATATTAAGACTTGCATGATGAAAAAACAAACAAACAAACAAACAAACAAACAAACAAACAAAAAAACCCCAGAAAAAAACAACAAAAAAACCCCAAAACAAAACAAAACAAAACAACAACAACAACAACAACAACAACAAGAAATACAAGCTTAGCACATTGAAACAGATCTCGTTGAACTGCCAGAAACTGACTGAAGACCTGTTCACAGAGGTGTACGTGGCACTAAAACATTAATGCACAGCGCATTCCTGCTTCATTACACGGCATCCAGTTTTACATAATCAATTAATCATCCTTTGTGAGCCCGAGCCTGACCACTCCCCAGCTACTATATGATAAGACTTGTTAAAAAGGACAAGCCACTGCACACGAGCAGAAGCCACTTCAAGCCACTGTTACGCAAGGCGTGGGCCTTCCCCGCTAGGCCAGAGACCGCTGCAGATTGCATAGTAGTGGCTTGCAGTGGCTCCGAGTGATCTGAAGACAATTTCAAGTAAAATCGCTATTTTCTCATGGGCTTTATTCTGCTATTCTCTGGTCATCTGTGAAAGAGGACGTGTAAGCTCCCAAACAACCACCCACCCTTCTATTCTTTGAGCTATCGCGGTGGCCGGGTCACTGACGGACCCGCCTCGTAGTCAATTGATCGGTTTTATCCGCTGTCAACGAAATACCAGCAAAATCCCAAGCCGACAATACTCATCGTACGAGACTGACAGAACGCGCGGCAAACCGACCAGCCTGTCAATCATCACAACAGTTTTCTCCCCTCCCTTCGGTAGTACGTACAGGGGGGTTGGTACGGATGTATCGCTCATCGGGAGGAACTGACACAGTACAGTTTCGGAGGGAGTAACCTCTAAACGGTTTATCAGTCAAGTCAGTCTAAAGTACTGCTTGAAAGACAAGCTTGGAGAAATTTCGAAAGTGGTTTACGTGTAGTAACAGACACCACCTGACGATGTCCGAAGTCAGTGGCATCCATTTTAGTACAGCCTCTCTCGCACCTGTTTCAGCTCGGATGTAAGTGAGTTTACGAAACCGGTACCAAATATAACTTTGATGTTATCCGGATTTGTGTCTCCGTGGCATTCGACCATTCTCAGTGATGCCTCACGGTTCGATTCTTCAAAGGCCTTTTCAAAGATTCCAGAATCGAAATGCATAACTTCGGTGTGTGTTCTGCATACGAATCCTTCTTTGGTAATGGGTAGGTGGGTGGGTGGGTGTTAGGGAGTTTAACGTCCTTTTCCACCACGTATGGGTGATATCAAAGAAAGGGCAACGAGAAAAGGCCGCAACTAATAATTGTCCTAGGGCGGGATTCGAACTCTTTGGTACGGAAAAAATGCGGGGTCCGAAGTAAGATACAATGATTAGCAATTCAGTTGGTTGGTTGCGGTTTTTTTTTCCCCCACACCACACGAGAGGGTGGATGGGTGTTTGGGAGTTTAACGCCCTTTTCCACCACGTACGGGTGATATCAAAGACGGGGCAACGATAAAGGAGACAGCACAAAATTATTTCATTCGAATCGGGATTCGAACTCACGACCTGAGCATTAGAAGTCCAGCGCTCTACCATTTCGCTATCCCGGCTCCTCCGCCACACGAGACAAAGACAGGGAGAAACAAGGAAGAAGCCATTACACGCTTTTGGCTTCCGAGATTCGAACCGCTGACCCGAGCACCAGGAAAGCAAACTCCACGCGGCGATTTCATCTATCATCTAGATGGTGACGTCACAGTCGAAGCGAGCTGCGTGCATTGAAAGTTCAACGCTGTACTAGGTCGGCTGTCCCGTCTTCCGAATAAGAATACAGTGAATACGGATTACTGTTGGATACTCTTGTACAGACGATAAGTGTACGTCCCTGATGTATTCATCCTTTTGTTTGTTTATCACTAAGCATTCCAGTCATTCTTACATGCTAACTCAATTGCCTGTATTTATTACGAGCCCCACCCCTCGTAAGATACTCATGATATTATGCAGGTTACAGTGCATTAACAAAAATTGTTGCCTACGCCCAAGAGAGATATAGCCGAACACATGGGGCTGCCAAAACCACTGAACTAGATGATTATGTATAGCTCTGTGCCAGAAACCCTACTTGGCAAGAATCACCTGACTTCATGCATCTTCAGAGGCCCTGTAATTGCCTTAATTTTTCAGCGATGCAAGGAAATGATGCTGGTTAAAAAAAACAAAAACACTGAGATGATGAAACGTCTAGGGAAGAAATCATTACATCCAATTAACAGTAAGGTGAATCAGAATTTTGCTGGGATTCTATCTTGATTCTGTATTTATGCTCTCCTGTAGGTTGCCTCTGATCTACCCCCATCGTCTGTCGTCTCTCCCAGTAAACATCCTGTGAGTTTTGTCTGAAGACACATGTTCTGATGACGATGTAAACCATTTCTGCATCTAAAGCGACCCGATCTTGGTACGTCCTCCCGCGCTCGAAGAGAGCCGAAAATAGCCGGACCACCCCGGAGAGACGAAGATAGCCGAAGTCCAGGTCGGAGAGAGCCGAAGATAGCCGAAGTCCAGGTCGGAGAGAGCCGAAGATAGCCGAAGTCCAGGTCGGAGAGAGCCGGAGGTAGCCGGTCCAACCCATGTCGGCCTGTGAGCGTGAAAAAGTTTACTGGTGTCCCTTTAAATACTGATTGGGGGAGCTTGGACAGTCGAGCGGTAGAGGGTTGGACTTTCAGTGCTCGGGTCGTGAGTTCGAATACAGACTGAGGCCGTATGTTTCTGCTGGCCTTTTTCTCTTTGCCCCGTCTTCGTTATCACCCATGATTATGTGGTGGAAAAGGACATGAAACCCGTTCACACCGCCCCCTCCCCCTTTTTGTCCTAGTTTTCTTCCCTCTCTCAAAATAACCTTCAAGACCCCGTCAGTTCCCCCCCCCCCCCACCTCGTATTAATTTGCTGTTTCAACATTTCTATGCATTTGTAGTGAGTTTTCTAGTCTGAGTATAATTGTGTTTAACTTTTTGTTTAATCTTGGGTGTCCGAACTTCGATAGGCGTTCAACAGAACAGCCGAGTATGTCATGTTTGGACAGTATTATATGCACCACTCCCTTGTAGCTGGGAAAGCAATACGATTAATCATTTTCAAGACCGCTGTATTGAACTAACTTCAGTTGCTGAGAACTGGTTCACTCATTCCCTTAGGGACAGTATGACACTTCAGGGACAGGAGAAAAAAAAGCCATTGACCTAGTTTAAGCGGATTTCTGACGATTCTACAATCTGGAACAGGAAATTTCCTCCGCGCATAATCACTTCTCTAAACTTCATAATATGACAGCGAACATTTCACTCGAATCTGCCTTTCCCTCCAGCGGTGTTCCATTTCACACACAAAAGCAGGCCGTAATATTGTGTCTAGATGGTTGAAAAGATTTCAATTTGGAGCCGACAGTACACGCCGGCTTATGGCTGTCCCGCACGCGAGAAAGAGGAGTCACCCCACTGAAATAACCCCAGTATCTGAATGGACCCGCTTCCATTCACAACTATTGTGTGCACTCTTGGTGGTCCTGGTTTAAAGATCTGCTGTTGTTAAAAAGAGTGGAATAAACGTGTGTGTGTGTGTGTGTGTGTGTGTGTGTGTGTGTGTGTGTGTGTGTGTGTGTGTGTGTGTGTGTTTAGAAGAGGGTGGATGGGTGAGTGGGTGGGAGTTAACGGCCTTTTCCAACACGTAAGAGTGATATATCAAAGACGGGGCAACGAGAAAGAGGCCAGCACAAATATTTGGCCCCAGTCGGGATTGGACCTCACGACCCGATCATTCAAAGTCCAGCGCTCTACCGTTCGGCTATCCCGGCTCTCCGTGTTTAGAAGAAAGCATGCAGCTGACACAGATCACAGCTGCGCTTCGTTGATTTTTCATAAGCTGTGGGACAATCGGTAAAGTAACTTTACTTGCTGCGCTGAAACACCTGTAAAAAAGGACCATAGGAAAAGATTGATTGGTTCATAGAAAAGAGGTTTATAAATCATTGTTGACCACAGATGACACAAAAATGCACGTGACGCTTCAGGGAAGTACGTGACACGTAATGCAGACATTTACCACCTGAAATTCGTTCACGCCATGGAGGCGGCATGCTGGCTCATATTTATTTGCTCCGATATATTTAGCTTCATTATACTTAGAGTTAATAATTGTGTGACACAAAACTGGCATATGAACCAGTTAAAGCTGAGATCAGTCATGCCAAGACATCGAAACGATATAGAATAATACACACAGAGGCAGGTTGTCTTTCACTTAGTGGTTTACAGTACGATGTTTTACATTTTTAGTAGACCTTTAAACGCATATAATGACACGTTCTCAGTCAAACGTCTGCTTTGAGTTATTTTATGACGGGTCACGGTTCACTTGGCATGACGTATGACCCCCTCTATTCGGACGATCGGAAAGAATGTGGAGAGGAAAAGAGGCTCGGACAAATTCCTTTTGTGTCTGAAGGGATGAAAATGGATTCCGGCATATGTTAGGTATTTTGAGAGGAAAAAGTGTTTATAGTGTTTGGGGACATGTGTGGGAAGATGGGGTAGAGTGGTACACGTAGAAATGAAAATGCTGATGGAGGCGGGTCCGGGGTGGGGGTGGGGGGATGCTGCGGTAAAAGAGGGATTGGAGTGGGAGGGTGGGTGGGGGGTGTAGTGTGTACACTGGAGTTTGGTGAGGTTGGAACGAAACTTTTCTGCAGCAAGTATTGGTTGGGAAAATTTGAAATTTGTTTTCCTTCTACAAAAAAAATCAAACATCAAAATCTCCCCCCCCTCCACCCCCCCACACACGCACACATACATACACTGTTCACAGAAACAAAGAAACAAACGCATCTGAAAAATCAGTTGTAAAGATCTGGCCTTACCAGAGCAACAAGGACTCTGTACAGATCGAGTCATTGAATGCAAGTACGGCTGTTAACTGGCTATCAGTCACTGACTACACGGAAGCCGCTCAGTGATAGGATAACAAACTGATTTGTCAGCCTGTGAACATGCTTGGTAGTGAGCAAGTGACTACGAACAAGCCACTCGGCTTTCATAGTCTGGCGGTGTCTCCCACCCACAGTTCTGACCTACGCGCACCTTTCGCTGTCGAGTCATTGAATCCACCTGAGTCGATCGCGGCCACCCGAAAAAGTCTACATAACACGTCAGTTCAGGTGACTCATTGAGCGGGCTTAAAACCGAGACATTGCGTCAATGGTCGCTCAAACACCCTGACCCCGGCCTGTCTCAATGACAGCTCAGAAGTGAAGAGAAAGAGGGGGATGGTTTATAGTGACGGTGAGAGCGACTGGCATGTTCTTGTTTGAACGCCCACTGTCACCTTTGAAGGATTAAAACGATCGCTGGTGATACGTTAAAGGAAGGAGCAGATTTTTCAAGGGCTGTGTGCAGCTGGTGACTTGAAATTCGTCCGTGAATTACACACCCATCATTCGGAGGAGTGTTTACGACGTTTTAATATTGGTTGGGGTGGAGTAAGGCTCGCCTGTCTACTGTAGGCAACACACTGAAGTCGCTGTTGCACACAAAATTTTAAGGGGAAGACGCAAAGACTGTTCACCATAATTCAAATATCATCTGACAGCTGTATCTGTACTCTCTCCTACCGTAATAACCCTTATACTGACTCTCACACAGACACATTTCTTTCGGCCAGAACGGTGGTGGATTTTGCCCACGTACAAATCAGAGCTGTTTAGGCGACAAGATTCCTGTCATAGTTGGCTCAATAGCCGCGTTGTAACAGTGCGGTATTGAGTCGTGTTTCCACTCGTATTTCGCGTCATTGACAGGATATTGGAAGAAGTGTTGCTCGTCTGCGTGGGATTAGAACGAGTGTGTGGAGGCAGCGAAGCGGAGAGATGATAATTCCGCAGTCACATGTTTGATTCAGTTGGAAAGGAATTGGCCGCTGGTTATAGTGGAGTGTATGGCGTGTTGCTCGGCGTATCTTTGAAACAAAATCTTGACTGTTAAAACTGTGTGTTGTTTGGAATCCTTAACTGGTTGGGAAATCACGCGATATTTCTGCCTAGGAAACTATGGACTGAGGTGAGTCACCGGCATTTTAAATTCACTTACGTACTTTAATTGCACCAAGACCAGTTTCTTCCGAGGTATTTTGTGAAACTGTGATGCACGCAGCATGTTTGTGTGAACATAAATATATATCGGTCGTATCTGTCACTGAACTTTGTTTGAAAATCGGTGTGGCAGTCCATCACAAATCTCTAATCTGCCACTTGTTTGACTGCTGTGTAAACTTTCCAACAGTTCATGCGAAACGTCCCGTGTCACTAGAGTAATTTCAGTCGTCTTTCGTGTGTAAAAATTTACTTCATATTGCCCATTCACCCATTCACCAAGCAACCAAACGACCAATTGCAACAAATCAATCACCTCAACTGAAAATACCCCCCCCTCCCCCCCCCTCCCGTATTAAGGCGATCCGCGTGACTGACAATTGCAAGCCTGGTGAATCCTGCCTGCTCTATATTCATCCTTTCCTGTTCCGTTCTTCCTTTCCTTTCCGCCCCTCAACCTCAGCATTCCAATCCTTGAGCGGAATCCGCGCTCTGCGATCTTTCTAACCCGCGTGGTCATCCATAGAAATGTTACGCTTTCAAACTTGCAGCGGGTGATGTGTACACGTAGACCTGCGTAATCCTAGAGCCGGGAAAAAAGCAATCTGATATTTGCAGCCATTGTCGCTGTCTGCATGCCTCGTGCCGCTGACACTCAATAAATCGAACGATCCCGCACACATTACTGCTTCATGCAACAATATGGAAAGCCGACAATGTCATTAATAACGCCGGCTGGCATTCGGGGCGCCGAGAGAACGCATTTGTCGCCCGCAAAGAGAGTCGTGACACGCGTCGCAATTCTATTGGCCCGCCAGATGAGCTGCATGCCGGGATTGTGCTAGGTTGCCCCCAGCACGGGAGTGTAGGAAATTGGGCACCAGACAGGAATTATGCCGGTGTTAGGACAGATACATGCTCCCGTAAAACACGGTTCTGGTTTTTACCGAAGGGCTTTTGAACAGGCTGGGTGTCGCAAAAATTGCTGCGTTTGTATGGCTTGGGCCGAGATTACCTTTCCGCAATTTGTACGCAAAGTTTACTTATGGGGACTTTAAATTCATGATATCGCAAAGACCTTCCATTTTGTACACAGCAGCAAGGCCAAAGGGCGAGGCCGGCGTCGCGAATTTTACTGCGTTTTCATGGCTTCGGGTAAAATTAGTTTTTCGTAATTTTTAAAGTTAAGTTTGCTTATGGGGTACTTGAAGATGAGCCAAGGCTTTTCCATTTTAAGGAAAGCAAATCAGGTCTGCAATATTATTTTCAACTTTTAAAAAAGACCTTCGGCCGGGTTTCCTGTTTTATCCACTCTCGAGCGAAAATTCCACCATCGTTCGTAACCCAGCTTTCTGATAGGTGGTACACGTACTGGGTCCTATGACTATGAGGATTGTACATGTTTGATAGTCGAGCCTCTGCAGTTTTGCAATACTGGGTTCAGCCGGAAGAAGTTGTCTGACTGCATGCACGCGGAGCATCGGATCAGCCTTTTAATCGTGGCTTGCTGCACCGAAGATCTTCCATTTGATGAAATCTAAATGCCTCCCCCAACTTGCCCTGGACCCAGTGACATCACACTTATCCAGGGAGAATATCCAAACGGCTTTGTACCCAAAGACTCGTTTACCGAACGTGCTTTTCAGGAGATAGGATTCTGCTGGTAGCGGATGAGAGGGGCTATAAAGATGCAGTATTTTCGCCTGTGAGAGGGAATCGACATAGCACCGGCACGTGACATCCGCAATCCTCCCCAGTTGGGCTTCAGTCATGCCGAATGATACAATGCATGCTGGGGGGAATTCTCAGAGGGCTTCCGTTTGCTCCTAGCTGTGCACGGGCGATAATCAAGACGGCGTACAGTCGTTTTAGTGCTGTTTCGATTCAAAACTTTACCACCTACTCTTGTTAACTATACCATTGCTGTGGAGATGGCAGTGCATATGTTATGTCGTGAACATACTGATGGACAGATGCTAAAAATAAACAACTCCACTCGGCAAGCCCACATACCAAAGCCCCCGCTACTTTACTCTGCCGTGTATTGGCAAAACACACGTACGTCCATGACGTCGTTGTATGGACAAAGGGGTGGTTTCAAGATGAAAGAGATTTGACAGAATGGCCTTTTTCCTTAAATGACGTCAATGGACTTACTGCTTTCTTTTGTTCCAGTCATGTCAAAGTACATGTGTTTCGGCCCTCGTTGTAGTGTCTGGCAATAAAGTTTGCCATTATCTGACATTCCTCCATACCCACAATGGGGAGAAACCTGAGAGCACACGTTGTCAAAACTTTAGGAATCGAAGCCACACCGGAAAAACGCCCCCGAAGTGATGTTGCGCCTGACGCACTTACCGCCGTCTCGTCTGCCCCCTGTACAGAATTCTCCTTGGGTTCGTGTTTGTTGCTGCCAGTGGCGAATTCGCGCATCACTCCCATCAGGCTCGCGTAATACGCTCGTTTCATGCGCACACGGAATTCTGGAATGGGTTTCCGTTTTAATTTTCCCCTAACAATCGTTATCATTTCCGCAGATAAAGAGTAGTAGGATGGACGGATCTGGGCTGGTTGGGTCTATCGCACATGTGTGATCCGCCTATTTAATTTTGGTCTGTTTTTTTTTTGTTTTTTTCCCTAATGCGTCTTTTTAATTCCGGAACAGGTTTTGTTTCACGTCGAGCGATTCACGTGTCAAACGGGGGAACAAAATCGGGGGTTGGCACTTTTATATGCGAGCTAAGCAGCTTGTTTGACAGGCTTTGTGGAGCGCACACCTTTTAGAAAATTGTGAAATGGTTTTAATGGGGAGACTGAGAGTGAGACTCAACATAGCTCAGTCAGTGACACATTCTCTCTTTCTCTCTCTCTCTCTCTCTCTCTCTCTCTGTGTTTCTGTCTGTCTGTCTGTCTGTCTGTCTGTCTGTCTCTCTCTCTCTCTCTCTCTCTCTCTCTGACGACAGGTTCGTAAATTGGATCTGTGCAGTATTCACCATTAACATTTTTCCATCAGTGAAACACTAGTCACTGTGTGTGTGTGTGTGTGTGTGTGTGTGTGTGTGTGTGTGTGTGTGTGTGTGTGTGTGTTGCGTTTATTATATTTAGTTAGTTATTGCTCGGGCCTAGAGAGAGAGAAAGAGAGAGAGAACGAACGAACGAACGAACGAACGAATGAAACTTTGAGGAGAGAGAGAGAGAGAGAGAGAGAGAGAGAGAGAGAGAGAGAGGTCTGCACTAACAAATAACAATTGTCACTGATTTATTGCTCATCAAGTGTGGATGGAACATTAGACACATGTAACACAGAACATGCATAAACCATCAAAGCTATCATTTTGTGCTGGCGGCTCAGTGCTATCTTGTGATAAGTGCCAAAAGTCAGCCCACACATGCACACACGAAACAAACCCAATTCAGTTCCACTATCGATGTTGTCCTCTGTATGCATATACGCTTTTTCCACACCAGTCCCAAGGGTGTTCTCTTGAATATCATCGAATCCAATCTCCTCTTCGGTCGTTCGTTAGCTATTCAGCAGTGGATTCGAGTCCCGATTTTTGCCTCCCTCTTGGCGAGTTCTTGCAGTGTGCGGCGAGTTTTCCCCTTCAGCTGTTGAACGCAAATTTCCAAGTCACATTGTGCGAATACCGCGTTAATAAACTACCATTCGTCGGCTGGTTTAGGCGCGTCTGCAGTTCCGGGCTGTGAGAGATTGAGCCCGATTCGCCTGGTTTTCCAAGTGGCCCTTATCCAAACAACCTTGTGCTGGTTTTGGAGATGTGAAATTTTATAACGAACAGCGGTGTCTTTATTTATTTGAGATCTGCCGTAAGGTTCCTATCACTAACGTTTGTTGATGTGAACCTGGAGAGAATTCCCATCAAAGACAAACTGTGTATAAAAAAGGTTTCATTCTGTGAACAACGCTTATCTTTGTGACCTAACCCTTGCAGTTTGTGCCTGATATGATGCACCATTGCATGGCATTGCATGTCTCTTGAGTGACATCTGGCGTCTCAGTATGACTGGCTGACATGCATATCAATTTCCGACGTCAGATTTTCAAGGACGACTTTCCTGGAGCCCATAATTATGTCATGACAGTGACAAATAGCATTCGACAGTAAAGCCTAAACGTTTTTTTCCCCTGGTTTGTCTGGCAGACGGATGGCTTATCCTTGTCAGTTCCAGATTCCTGACGTACCAGAATGTGTGCGTCATTACAAGGGTTTTGCTAACCCTTTCACGATCACTGTCATAAAACTGGAACATCATGATTTTAAGTTATATCTGAACCGCTGCCACGAATTCTACAACCTACAACGTACACACACGTACACCATAGTCGCTGTATCGACATTTCTTGTAGTGAGGTGGTAAACTACACCAGATATTTTTACCACTTTGACAACTGATATTTATTAGAACTGATGGTATGACTATCTGAGAAGCATCCGTATTGTGTACACGTACACAAGAAGTACAAAAAGTACAGGTTTATGTGCAAGTTTGTGTACATCGTATCCATGCCGTGATTAGAGATAGGTGTGACTGCCTCGCGCAATGTTGTACGTCACCTGCACAAAGACTTCTCTTCTAATCTCAGGATTCATTCCCTAACATCATGCGGATCAGGAACACAAACCAGAAGATTTAGGAGCCGTGAGAGGAACCTTCTAATTAACTTGCAAGGGCATACTTCGGATTTGATGCATATCGAGCCATATCGAGCTCTTTAGTTCTTGATGAAAACCTGGACGTTCGGACAAAAGACTATCGCGCGCAATGTCTGGAAATAATGGGGTGATTCTGGACTTTCTGGATATGTACATGTACGAGCCTGCGGATCGCAGACAGGTATTGTTGTGTTGTGTATTTATGTATTCTCTGTCCTCGAGCTGTCATATATATGATTCAACATGTTTTTGTCTTATTCTTGTCTCTGAGCTAGATGTTTTGTTCGATTATTTTGGGTACTTTTTTTTTTTTTTTTAAACACCTTCCGTATGTGTCTTCCACCTTGCAGTCACTGCCGCTTCCTTTTTCTTTATGTTTTTGTCTGTCTGTCTGTCTGTCTGTTTGAAACTAACAGCCCCTAGCACCATTCTCTGGTGCAGGATGAACTCCTAGTTACCTAAGCTGCCGATGTCGTCACTTCCGCCAAAAAGGGTTGGCTGTAATAGTGTCAGCCAAATGACGTCACTGTACCGGTCAGCTGGCGTCG
Organism: Batillaria attramentaria; assembly: GCA_018292915.2. NCBI lineage: Eukaryota > Metazoa > Mollusca > Gastropoda > Batillariidae > Batillaria > Batillaria attramentaria. The sequence goes on along the minus strand of JACVVK020000115.1, from coordinate 353,064 downwards.
AAGACCTAAGCGCAACATTTACAGAGCCCCGTTAAAGTTTCGCGATTAATCCTTGATCCACGATTTCAGTCCTAAAGAGGCGGCGGAAGGCTCACGCCCGCCAGACTGACATAATTATCATAACGGCGATCAGGGACCATAAATCGCTGTCAGAACCAGTGACTGCTCTCCCTTTCTCACCTCTCACCTGTGCCCGTAAGCCGCGTAATTCTCATTATCTGCCGGATTACACCTGTCGAAAAGCCGGTGCCGAGGTTACGGTACCGACTCAAGGCGCTTAGCAAGCAAACTCTCTCTGTAGGTGTGCCCCCAGTTTTGGCGGTAATATTTTTACAGCGCAGAGAACCGATAAACGGTTTTTCGCGTGGTCACTGGGTGCACCGCACCCCGCGGCGTGGCGCGACGGTCATGCGGTACCCGTTGCGGGTTTTATTTATGGTTTTGTAAACGTGTGCCCGCGTTCACACATTTGCCGCTCTCTCTCTCTCTCTCTCTCTCTTATTTTATGTGTTTCAGTGTTGTTGTCGTTGTGCGTGTACTTGTTGTTTGTTTTGAAATCAGATACCCTTTGTACTTGTAGCAACTTGAGGCCGGGCAAGTTGTAATACTGGATTATGGAACAAAAACTTCCACCGTTGGAAAATGAAGGTTCATTTCATTTCATTTCATTTCATTTCTGTCTGTCTGTCTGTCTGTCTGTCTCTCTTACCTTGGTATTTTTGTGTCGGTGTAACCACGCGTCGTCTTAGTAGTGCAACAAGGACACTACTCAAGACACGTCTTTGCATCTTTCATCCTCGTAAAAGAAAGTATCCCCCCCCCCCTCTCTCTCTCTCTCTCTCTCACCTTGCTTTTTGTGTCGGTGTAACTAGGCGTAGTCTTAATAGTGCAACAAGGACAAAACTCGAGGCAGGTCTTTGCATCTTGTATCCTTGTAAAAGAAAGTCTCTCCCTCTCTCTCTCTCTCTCTCTCTCTCTCCCTCTCTCTCTCTCTCTCTCTCTGTTCTGTTTTCTATCATGCGTTCAGAAATTAAAGTTGTCACCCAAAAGACCTTCTTTCGGCCGAGTTCGAACTTGGCTGTGGCAGTGTGGCTGACCTTAAGAGGTAAAGTCGAGATTGGAGTGGCCATGCACTGACGATTGTACTCTGACTGTGGTGGTAGGTACGGGAACAATATTGTCACGTCCACATGCTTCTTACTTCTCGCTGAGGGCATGGCGGTTGCCTAGGAGACCAGCAGGAAGTCACAAAAGAACGGGGAGGGGGGGGGGGACTCCATGAAGATCTCAGATCTTGCCCTTGACGTGTCCGTTACGGTCTGGTGATTTGAAAACGCGGTGGCTTATCGGTATGCATGATTTTGCCCACCTCAGTCTAGAGATGTAGATTCAGCTACATGTCGAACTGAAGTGTACAATATTGTATTGTATCCTCCTAAAAAGTTGTTAAGTTCCTATCGGCACTGTGTGTGTGTGTGTGTGTGTGTGTGTGTGTGTGTGTGTGTGTGTGTGTGTGTGTGTGAACGATTTTTGAGGCTAGGCTGCCGCTATGGTGTGCTGTACGTTGTAAGCACTTAACACTCAGAGTTTGTTATTTCGTATCCGAAACTTAAAAAAAAAATTTTTTTCTATGCAAAAATTGTCCTGTACAGTTTGGTCTTGCGTACGTTAAAGGTAAATGGCGGTCCTTCGCACTGAGAAATGCAGAATATCCATTTCAGGGGCCTACCACCACCGAATCTTGTGCTTGTGTCCGCGCTAGTGCAGAGTCCATTTGCTGTTGATACTGATTTCAGTTTATGATGACGTCTCCATTTCCGTCCAGAAATACATGTACACATACGCCGCCTGTGTGCACTGGGGGCCCTGGAGAGCTCGTAAAACATATCGCTCGTTAAAAACTGACAGACAACCGCCATTAAAATTATGCTGAAACGGGAATCGGTCAAGCTAGTGCAACAGGGAAGTAGCACACAGCTGCACCGGGGAGGGGGAGGGGGGATGGGGGGCCGGGGGGGGAGGGGGGACGGGGGAGGAAGGGGGCGGGAGGATAACAGGGAATTGGGGTTAGCAGATATAAGTTTATCTATTTTTTCTTTTGTTTTGTTTGTTTTGATTATTTACGCCATCAAGAGCGGTTCATGTACTTTTATTTGAGGGGTTGTGTGGGGGGTGGGGGAACGGGGAGCAACAGGAGTCTGTGACAAGTATCTAAGTTTATGAACCTTTTTTTGAGTCGTCCCCATTTCCTGTTAAAAATGGTATATCTTTTGTTGTTGTTTATTTGGTTGTTGTTGTTTGTTTATTTGTTTGTTGTTTTGTTTGTTTGGTTTTGTTTTGTTGTTGTTGTTTTTGGTGGGGGGGGGGGAGGAGGGGTGGGGAGGGGGTTGATCGCAGTTGACCTCAATTTCCACGTAATGCGGTTCTCGGAGGATCCAGTTCACGACTAGAACCTCAAATCGTGATACAGCATTTGCATCACCACCTTTTGTTCTCTGTCGACGGATGGAAGAAGACCCATGTGACGCTGAACGTATGCTTGTAACTTCTTTTTTCTTTCACTTTTAAAACGCTTGTGTCGTGACCTGTTCCCTGGCTTGAGGACGGAAATGTTGACGTGGCTTCTTTCAATTTGTGCATTCCCCGTCTGTGTTTATGGCCGGTCGCCGAAGTCGCTTGTGTTGTTTTTATGCGCAAAGCCTCGTTAAATCGCGAACATAGGGCGAACCTGTCCGGTCATTCGGATGCGGCCGGCTTCATAGTCTGTCGCCATAAACTTGTATCTAAAGCACGTCTTCTCTCTCTCTCTTTCTCTCTCTCTCTCTCTCTGTGTGTGTGTGTGTGTGTGTGTGTGTGTGTGTGTGTGTGTGTGTGTGTGTGTGTGTGTGTGTGTGTGTTGCCCTGGCCTATTGTCTCGTTTTTTCTTTTGTTGACAGTAGATTTCGTCCATGTTATGTATTATAGCAACGGCAAGTTAAACTAAATTGGTATGAACATGCCTGTAACTTCTACTAATAAAGTCTCTCTCTCTCTCTCTCTCTCTCTCTCTCTCTCTCTCTCACACACACACACACACACACACACACACACACACATACACACACATTTGTGTGTATTATTTGTTTGAGTTGCCTCAACATATTTAGCCACTCTTGGTAAGGACAGTTTGTAATACTTGCAGTGCTGCCTACACGTTAACCCTAGAGGGCCAGATCAGTTTACTATTCAGTCTCTGTTGAAATGCTTTTTTTTTCTTTTTTTTTTTTTTCCCCCTGACATTGATTTTCGTCTGTGAGTCGTAGCTATATAGTCTTAGTAGTGTAGCAAAGACAAGATTGAAGACTGGTGTTGAGACGAATCAACCCATTTAATTTTCGAAGGTTAAAGTTTCATCGTCATGCCTGCCTCTCTCTCTCTCTCTCTCTCTCGGCTCTCCCCTGAGAGACAACACGTGTGCACATCGCTCTGTCTATATGTGGATACCTTTCCGGCTCATTGCGTCCGTGTGTGCTGATTTTTTGACAAGTGTCTGTTGTTAGTGACTACTAACGCGTGGTGAACTTTCAGCGATGTGGATTTCATAATTCGTAAGTTATGAGCGATTAACGTTTTTGGTGGAAATAGTGTTGTACTCATTCAGCGCCTTCCTCATGCGCCTCGCTGTGTGTGACGTCAGTGACGTCTGTGTGTAATTAGCATGGCGGACTTGACTCCTCTTACTGCCCGACTCTGTGCTCAAGTAGGATGAGCGTGATGTAACGGCAAACCTGCAGTGTAGCTTGGCGCACAACTTCGTCACGCTTGGGTGATTCTGAACGACTTGCTTCGACGTGTCAAGTACGTGTCAAGTACACCAGCGGCCATCTCGCTGGCCGAACTGTCTGATCTGTAAGTTGATCAGTAAACATGTCAACGGTCATCCCGTGAACTGATTATGTCGACAGCACCACCCTTCCACCATGGGCCCCACTACACGCTCTTCAGCCGCCAGCTCTAGGTTCTCTTTGGAAAAAATCAACAGAACAGAGGATCCAATCCAAGTGAACTTTGAAACTGACATCTCCAAACTTCCCTATTGGCGGCGTGCCTTCCATGAGCTTTATACTGAAGAATGTATGCCCCCAGATCTGTTCCTACTGTGGATAGACAGAGACAAACAACATAACCGTGTCAGTGTTCCCATCAGCATTCAACTTCCCTTCCCTGATGAGTTGTTTGAGACAATAATACAAATTCGACAGGGCTCCGAGAAACTGAACACCATCACAATATTCTACACCACAGGTAGAATTCGCTCGCAGGGAAATTGTTGTCTACAATGGGTACAGGAGGAGTTTGATCTGTTAAAAGAGACAGTTGCAAATATGGCCAGCAGTGGAGACAGCCCGTCTTTGTCAATCTCCTCAGTCACTTGTGGGGATAAAGATGTTCCGGATGAGCACCCTCCACGTGCCAGCGTGTCTGAATCTGACACCCCTCAGCGGGTTAAATCCCAAGCTCAACCGCCGGCTGTTGGTCCTAGTAAAGCGCATCGGACCGCCATGGGTGATAGCCACGCGAACCTTCCCTCTGACCACGTTCAGTCACCCTTCACTAACCCCCAGTCATCGGCCAACGGTTCTACCGACGGATTTTCTTCACCTGACCCGGGCAGCTTTACCACTGGCGTTGACATCGAAACAGCCGTGTCCCGAACTCAGGGTAATCTGCCTTCAGGCGTATTGTCCCCATTGAGTTCCCTGCCACCAACCCGGCCACTTCAGCCCCTTTCTGCTCTTTGCCAGGGCCCCGCACTTCAGTGTACCTACCTGCTTCAGCAGCAGCTTGCCCTGAACTCAGTCACAATCAAGTCCCTGCAGACCGAGCTTCACAAGGTGCGCCTGGAGCTATCCGATATGAAGAATCAGTTTGCTACTCTTCAGAACAACCAGACACAAACGGACTGTCTCATCCGTGACAACGAGACAAAAGCTCGAAATGAAATGAGAGCTACTGAGCGATCCCTCACAGACATCATCAACAGTTCAGTACAAACTTTGTCAAACAATCATGTGGGTCTCAACGAGCGAGTTAGTCAGTTGTTTTCGTGCAAGGACAGTCAAGCTAGCAAAATCCACGAACTGAAGAAGCAGCTCGAGCCACTATCTAAATCGCCGAGTGTTAATAGTGCTGAAACTGTGAAGAAGCCAACCAGCGGACCAACCTCTCTTCAAAAGGCAGCATCCCCACTCGGAAACAGCCAGCAAGAACCAGAATCTTCCGGCTCTCCGGTATCTCTCCAGCCAATGCCCCATAGTGATATCACTACTGGGAACAGATTCTCGGTTCTCGCCGTTGAAGAAGACGACGGGGTGGTCACTGATTCCAGTACCGATGCAGTTGCCGACAGCGACTCCCGCGCACGACGCTCTACTCCACTTGATCAGCTAAAGAGTCGCCGTATTCAGCCAAATGTCAACACTCTGCTGCTCGGGGACTCGGTGCTGAAGCGTGTGGATGAACACAAGATGTCTGTGGAAGGTGACGTAGTGCAGAACTTGTCTGTGTCTGGCCTGACTGTCAGTCAGATGATGGAATGGCTTAACACACTGTCTCCAGTGCAGCACATACGCAAGGTCACTTTTCACGTGGGGATCAACAGCTGTGAAGAAGGTCCCGTCAACAAGCAGACCTGGGTGCAGCTGATCAACCTACTCACCGACTCTTTCCCTAAGGCAACACTGCAGGCCTCATCCATCGTGCCCCCACGAGGTCAACATCACCGGTCCAAAGCCGCATTCACCTCAAACCATACTCTGAAGGCGGCCTGCGGTCAGAGAAAGATACGGATGATTGACCACACCCCAACTTTCCTTACAGCTAACGGTGCACCGCGGCAGGCGCTGTATGCTGACAAACTCCACCCGAGTCGTGACGGTACTAGGAAGCTGGCACTGAACATTCGCTTTGCTGGTGTACCACGTGACTTCGTGATGGTAAATGAGGGCAGAATGGCTCGACATGTCCGCAATGACACCATAAATCACGAGTCTGGAGAGCGTCGTAACGGAGCGCATCATCATCTCCCTCCTCCTAAGACGTACCAACAGGAGTACATACAGCACAGACAGCCCCTCTACAGACCCGCGTCACACCATCGCCAGTCCAGTCACCTCAACGCCGCCTGTCCTGAACGCGGTCACCCTGGGCCCCCTGAGCTGTCTGAAATGGAGTACCCCAACATGCCACAGTCAGCTCGCGGAAATGTACCGGTGTCAGGACACCCTCTTGCTGTCCCGTCTACTGGTAACGCTAATCCCACTCGAGGATGGGAGCAACCAGGACTGTCCGGTCCACCTGCTACAGATCCTATACAAGCCATGCGCATGATTGCGCAGCTAATGCGGTCCTTTCTTCAGTAACTTTAACTTTGTTTTGTGTGGAAACTATACGGTGTTGTGACATTTGAAATTTGCTTTTCTGAAACATTTGTGTTGGCTTGTATTGACAAGAACTCTCTGACCTTAGTTTATTGTCTAACTTTAGACAATTATCGCTCTTTTCGCGTTTTGTGAAACGAAGGTTTTGAACAGCAGACTGCATTGACCTAAGAAATCGTGTTTAGTTCAGCGGACAATTCGTCTTTGCCATTCCCATGTGAATTCGGCTTTAGACTGTGTATGGACTGTGTTTCTGCAAGTCAAAGTTACTAGTCAACAGCGTGACGTGTGTGGTCTGCGGTTTTACCTTCTGCTATAGACTGTGAAGGACTGTACCTCCAGACTTGCCTGTGTTCCGTCTACAGTTGTAGACTGTGAGTTGACTTTGACGGATTTGGAAGCAGGAACTCAAGGACAGGTTTGGGATTATTAACGTTTGTATACACATTCGTTTGTTGTGACTGATTTCGTGGTTATGTAGTATTTTTTCTTTCTTTCTTCATCCTTTCTAATCACAATTCACTCCTCGTCAAAGACATTAATTTTTACGTCTCGGCTTTCACTGGTGGAACTCGTTTTTCCTCCTAAAGGTTTTGTTAGGTACATGTACTCTTACAGTGCAGATATTCTTGCTTATCTGTTGTTTGCTGATTTTTGCTGTTTTGTTGTAGTCTCTTCCTAATTGAACATGCCCACCCTGAAAACGGACAGATTAAGAATTGGTCATTTAAATGTGTTTCATCTTTATAACAAATTAGCTGACGTCTCTGTTTTTCTCAACAATCCCACACCGTTTCATGTGTTTGGATTAAGCGAGACACGCCTTACCGCGAGTATAAGCGATGCTTCTGTGGAGATTCCAAATTATTCTATCATGCGACGAGACGCTTCGTCTCCCGGCCAGACAGGTGTAGCAGTTTACACTCACCAGTCTGTCCAGCACTTAGTCCGTAGACGTCATGACTTGGAAACAGATGACGTTGAATGCGTGTGGATCGAGGTAAAGTCCTACAAATCACCACCTTTACTGATCGGATTCTTATACCGTAATCCAGCGGCCACATTTGAATGGTATGATAGTTTCACGTGTAATTTAGACAAAGTTTCAAAAAAGAATAATAATATACTCTTGATGGGAGACTTTAACATTGACATGTACAAGCCCCATTCTGCGTGGAATGCAACTTCATCTTTATTTGGTCTTGTGCAGTTAGTAACAGCACCCACCAGGGTAACAGCTACATCGTCAACACTAATAGACCACATTTATAGTAACGCACCAGCGGCGGTGAGCGATGTGAATGTTGCTGACCTCAGTGTCAGTGATCACTTCCCCGTTGTCTGCTGCTGGTCTATGAAACTCCCAAAGACAAAGAAAAACGGCCATACGACTATCAACTATAGATCCTTCAAAAATTTCAAAAAGGATTCTTTTCTTGCTGATCTTCACAACACTTCATTCATAGACGTGTTCCTTACCAATGACCCGGACTCGGCTATGTCAGTTTGGTATGACCGTTTCCTAGGCGTTCTTAATAAACATGCCCCTCTGCGGGTAAAAAGAGTAAAGAGCGAAAAGCTTCCTCCCTGGCTAACAAAAGAACTAATGCAAGCAATGGCTCTGAGGGACGATCTCAGAAGGGAAAAAACGTTTTAATGAATTCAAGCAGCAACGCAATCGAGTCAAGCTCATGGTCCGTGAAGCGAAAAAGAATTTTGTCCGTAATACTGTGAAAGATAATAAAGATGTAGCCACGGTGTGGCGTGTACTGAACACGCTCACTCGTGGTAGCAGCGATAGGTCTCAATCTATTCCTAATGATCTCTCTGCAGATACCTTTAATGATCATTTTCTATCCGTTACAGAGGAATTATTCCCATCGCGGTCATATGACTCAGACAACTGCTGCTCTGAGGTCTTGTCCGAGTTTTGTAAACAAAAGACTGCTGGTACACATTCGTTCTCTATTCCTTTTCTTGCTGTTCACGAAGTGGGCAAACTTATAAGTACCATGACCAACAAGAAATCATCTGGACCAGATGACATAAGCCCACAGCTATTGAAAATGTCTCTCCCATACATCGTAGAGTCTCTTACCTTTATTTACAATATGTGCATTGAACAAAATAAGTTCCCCCTCTGTTTTAAAAATGCGAAAGTCATCCCGCTACCCAAAACAAAAGATCGCTCTGACCCCAATAACTATCGTCCAATATCCTTGTTGTCTGTACTGTCAAAGCCTCTTGAGAAGCACATTCATAAACATCTCACCGAATACATGGAACAGCGCAAACTTTTTCACCCATTTCAGTCTGGTTTTCGTGCCAGTCACTCGTGCCACACAGCTCTCAGTCGACTATCCGACACGTGGCTGTCTAATATGAATAAGTCTCAGATAACAGGGGCAATATTCCTGGACTTTAAAAAAGCTTTCGATGTCGTGGACCACAACTTTTTAATTTCAAAACTCCATTTTTATCTCAGGAATGCATCAGCCGTTTCGTTTTTTACTTCCTATTTGAGTGAAAGAAAGCAGAAAGTTCTAGTGAACGGGTCATACTCCTCTCTCAAAAACGTAAAGTTTGGTGTACCACAAGGGAGTGTCCTCGGGCCACTTCTATTCTGTTTATATATTAATGATCTACCCCTTCACTTAACGTCTAAAAATGCCCAGTGCGACTTGTTTGCGGATGATACGTCGATCCACACTGCAGGCAATTCTGTTACTGACGCAGCTGGCACTCTCCAAAGAAGCCTTCATGACGTGTCTGCGTGGTGTAAAAATAATGCCATGGTCATCCATCCCACAAAGACTAAATCTATGGTAATTGCTACCAGACAGAAACACCAGCTACGCCCCCTGTCACTAGACTTGTTGCTTAACGGTAATCCCATTGAGCAAGTGTCTGAGCATCGGCTACTAGGGATTACAATTGACGACCAGTTGAAGTGGCAAGCTCACACCGACAATGTTTGTAAGATTATCTCCAAGAATCTATTCATGTTATCAAAATTACGCCAGTTCACAGACACGGACGCTAGAAAACTGTTTTACGATGCTCATATACGGTCTCATGTTAATTACGCATCAACGGTGTGGGATAGTTGTAGCGAGGTTCATTTGAAAAGACTGAACTCCTTACTCAGAAGAGCGGCAAAGCAAATGATACCTGATCCAACAGTTACAACGGACCAGAAATTTAAAAAGGCAGGTATTCTTTGTCTAAATGATCAGTTACGCTTCAACAAGGCAACACTTATGTTTAAAATATGGAATCACAAAGCGCCTGAGTATATGTCTCACTTTTTCTGTCGCTCGGAATCTAGCTTTGGAAACAGAAACAAACTGTACCTTATCCCAAAACCGAGAATCGACATTTTTAAGACTAGCTTATCATTTGCAGGTGCATCCCTTTGGAATTCACTCCCAAGTAATTTGAAAACCGCTTCTTCAGTGACGTCCTTTAAAGCCAGTCTTTACAAATATCTCGCAAACATCAATGTCTCCTGATAACACATATCTTTCCCACTAGGAAGACATTTTCTATCACCATAACTGCATACTTGTTTTCTCATATAGTTCTCCCCACTGTATATTCATCAGGATGTCGATTAATTTGTTTTAATGCTCTGTGTGTGTGTGTGTGTGTGTGTGTCACTCTGTGTGTGTGTGGGGGGGGGGGGACATTTTTTTTTTTTTTTTCTACGCCTTCCTTTTCCGTAGTCATAGCTTTAGATGTAGTACTTCAGTAGTTTGTAGCAACGGCAGATACGTAAAATGACTATGTGGACAACAATGTCAATATCTTTACCGTTGAGAAATAAAGCTTCATTGATTCATTGATTCACTGATTCTCTCTCTCTCTCTCTTCGTCTTTCAATTTGTTAGGTCAGTTTGGTATCGTACATTACAGTGTATTTAAGCTAAACATACTGCATGCATTGTCGACTAAGGCGAACGAGTACAGCCGAGCGCTTACACGTATGGATTAGTTGTGAGGGTCAAAGAGTAGCATTGCTCGCTCATGACTCGCTCCGTGCTGGTCTGTGTTTCATCATCGTTAAATATAGTGACAGTGTTTTCGTCCCAGCGGCAGTGTAAAAAAAAAAAATGCTATGGGTAAGTAAGAATAACTTCATGATATAACACACTAGCCCTAGGGGACAAGGTGGGGGAGGGGTGGAGAGGGTAGAAGGAGGGGGAAAGAAGGGGGGAATGGCGAGACAGGGGGTAACGGCAAAGGGGTGGGTAATATTGATTGATATATTTCATGTAGGCAGTGTATGTAGTAACAAAATAAAGGAAGAATTTGAGAGAGAGAGAGAGAGAGAGAGAGGGCATTCGGAAGCGCCAAGCCTCGTAGAGCATTGTCATCCGGGGTGCTTCGTGTTCGTCCGTGTGTTTCAGCAGTATCCACACCCGTTATGCTATAGCCACCTGATTCATTCTAATCCGTTTTCTCCCCAAACAGTCTTTGTCTATAAATAAACACAGACGGAGACATCGCGGCTGACCAAACCCCTTTTACGTAGCTGGACCCCAACAAAGGACAGGAACTTCAAAAAAGGTACTTCGCCTAAAAGGGAAATGAAACAGTCTGTCCTCCGAATGAAAGTGTTTTACAACACTCGGTGTCCCTACAAGGAATGCTATGTGTCTCGACCATCAAGGGCCAATGACATACCTTTCGTCGGCGCACACAACTGTACAGGGTGTGTCACGGAGGTGTAATCATAAAAGCGGAGAGTGTTTCCAGTGCTAATTCCATTCAACAGTTTTGACGACGAGTCCTCTCAAAACAAAGAATGCCGGGACAATGTGGCATTTCAAATTTCAAATTACAACACATAATTTAAACGTGCAGATTTTGCGTAAGAGACCCGCTCCCCTGCTGTAACTTCAGATTTGAAATGCCACATCGTTCCGGTATTTTAAAGCCACGTGTTTAAAATATCGGCACGCGCCCGTCTGTGCACTGGGTTTCAGTTTTTTCCGATGTAAAAGAAAGGAGCTGTTTATCAACCAGAGAACGATTTTCCCTTACAGACGTTGCTACTATACAAAGACGTGTGCATTGTCATATTTCAATTAACGTAAGACTTCACGGTTTGCCAGAGAGCAGTCCGGCGACGAGAAAACCTTGGAATCCAACGGAACACCGTGAAAGCTCCCTGCCGTCTTGGTTGTCGACGACAGACAAGTGCACAGGGTGTATCCCTATGCAGTGGCAGTCAAACCCAAAACCACACACACAAGGGGTGGACATGATCGGTTTCGACTGTGTGACCTCTCAAAAACAATATTAATAGCAGAGGTAATAAATGACATGACTCTTATCGTGTACTGTGGTCGTCGGAACATATCATCTTGCAGCACCAGCTGTGTTTGGATCGATGAGCACTTGCCACCTGTGGTTAGCCTACAGCTTGGATTGTGTGTCTGGATATTACTGTATAGTTACAGCTCAGACTCTGCTGCAGAAGGTCAGAATTTGTTTGTGGCATAGTCTTTTTTTTCCCCAAATACTGTAAGGTACGAATAGCTAATCTTACGGCCTTCTTAATTTTTTTTTCTGCTTTTATGTCTTCTTTGAATCATTGTTGTGAATCAACGACAGGTTGCAAAAGGGCCGTTGTGCCTATAACTTTTACCGTCGTCAAATTAGGGAATTGTCATTGTCATTGTCTACAACGCTTCTACATTAAGTGTACTTTTTTAACGAATCATTTTCTGCCGGCTTCAGTATTGAAGACATGGATATTTTAGAAGAAAGGCCGAATATTTAGAATCATGTCATTCAAAGTGTTATGCATGGCCTTTTTCCTTTATGTTTCTTTTAATTTCTGTGGATACCTTGTGAGCAAGACTTTCTGATGTTATCCGATTCTGAGAGAGAGAGAGAGAGAGAGAGAGAGAGAGAGAGAGAGAGAGAGAGATTTACAACTGAACAGATCTGTCGTCAAACAGTTTCCGTAAATAACCCGTTTCCTGCCAAGTGCTTGCTACGTGTGTCACCCATTGACTAATAACTAATCATGTTCTGCCGGCCTCAGTTTTGAAGACATGGATATTGTAGAAGAAAGGCCGAATATTTAGAATCATTTCATTCGAATTGTTATGCATGGCCATTTTCCTTTATGTTTATTTTGATTTCTGTTGGTACCTTGTGAGTAAGACTTTCTGATTGTTATCCGGTTGAGAGAGAGAGAGAGAGAGAGAGAGAGAGATTTACAACTGAACAGATCTATCGTCAAACAGTTTCCATAAATAACCATCTGCCCCCGTTTCCTGCCAAGTGCTTGCTACGTGTGTCACCCATTGACTAATAACTATGTTCAGCCACCTTACCGCTAAAATAAACTCTAGTGACAGCATTGCCCCGTCCCCTACTGCCACTCAAACATTATAGACACCCACTTGTCAGTTTCTCGAGCTGTTACGGCGATGTGTCACTGGGAAATGGCGCCTACGGTGTATCGCGAAATGATAAAACTAACGGTATTTTTGCCCAGTTCACGCAGCTTATGGTAATGCTCATGGAGGAACAAATACACTGTGAGAGTATTGCAGTGGCAGACTAAATCGATCCGTAATTATGGTAAATCAACATCACAGGAGAGAGAGAGAGAGAGAGAGAGAGAGAGAGAGAGCACGTGAATCTTAGGACCTAATTGTAGACTGTATTCAAAGAAATTATCTTGTAAATACATATAAGTCTTATGGAAGGAACAGACCAGAGCGGCAGAGGCCCATAATATACAACGTCCACCGGAAGTGCATTTCATTTTAGGCTACATGCAGATTAGTACTGGTGTCCAGTGTTCACACTGACTGACGGGCAATTCCAAAATATCTGCGCGAAATGGAGTCAGTGTCAATTACGCACTTTTCTCAACAGGCAGATTGGCTTTTACCAAACTGATACTGTCCAAGCAATGGATGCCTTTCCTTAGACATATTTTTACGAATAATTCAATTCAATTCAATTCAATTCAATTCAATATAACTTTATTGTCTGTCGATGGCAGTACAGTGTTACAATACGTGAAGCGGAAATTGTGTCACTGACATGCCGCAGCTTTTGGACTTGCCCTGGCATTTGAAATGCTACGGTGAAACACATTGTTTCTGAGTGGCAGTTGCGTAAAGGTATCTGGCCATAAGCCCGCCGTGTAAAAGCTTCTCGATGTATGCATGTGCTGTGATATCCCGTTTTCTGTAGTCACTCGTTCAAAGGAGACGTTCGCTCTCGTCAGACGAAACAAAACAGGTTTCCGGTATTTTATCGGTACTTTACTGCCGTCTGGCGTTGTTTTATGATAGGACAGGCTGGTGCTTTTACTTCCTAACCCTCTCTCTCTCTCTCTCTCTCTCTGTGTGTGTGTGTGTGTGTGTGTGTGTGTGTGTGTGTGTGTGTGTGTGGAGGCCGGGTTACAAACAAATTTACTACAATACGCCATAGTGCACGTTTTCTGTCAACTGTCAAATCTGATATCTTTCGGGAATTTCGAGACTGATATATGCGGAACGGTCCACACTAGAAGATAATCCCTACCCGTTACACAGGCTCAAGAGCTCGATACTTGAATATGCACCACTCACAGAAAAAAAAGGAAATAGGGTACTTATATGATTACACAGGCGTCGCTAGAGCTCGGCTGTTAAATGCGCCTATCCCGACATTACAAGGCTTCACAGAAGAACAGCAGCAGGAGAAATCACAGCCAGCTTCCCAAGAACCAAACCAAAAGTGATAATCTTCGCAGATGCTGTCTCTGTCCTCTACGCTTTTCAAAATCCCCGACACTGAAAAAGAACTGAATGAACTGAAAACTGCCTTGGTGGAACTTGCAGCGCGGACAGCCCTGACCCTACAGTGGATCCCAGCCCACTGTGGGATTTATGGAAACGAAACCGCAGACAGACTGGCAAAGGAAGGAGGACAGCTCGAGCAAGAGAACAGACAGGTCTCCTTTCCTGAGGAGAAAACGGTCATCAAGACAGCCAGACAAGTTGAAACAGACAGGTTTTAAGCTCTGATTTGAAATGTGACAGAGCAGGTTGCTGTCTCACGCTAGCAGGCAGAGAGTTCCAGACTGCTGGGGGTGATAAATCGGAAACAGCGTTCGCCAAACGATTTCGAATTTCTCTTAGGAATTTTGAGAAGCTTCTCACTGGATGAGCTCTGAATGATTTCAAGCTGCAGCTAGATATATCTCGGAGGATTGGCCTTACTCTTTTCTTTTTCTATTTTCCCCTTCTCCGTGCAACCAGACAGAGCGCTTGTGTTCTTTGGTGCAACCTATTTGATGTATGCTGGGCGCATGCACTGAGCCTAAGGCAAACACCGCACCCACATGCAGTGAGAGGAGGATTTCCACAAGTGCAGGCGGAGCACCCTTTATGATATGGACAGTTTTGCTCAAGGGATGTTAGGAAAAAGCATATTCAGGGCTGGAGTGGCAGGGGGAACTCTCTCTCTCTCTCTCTCTCTCTCAAAACACTCTTTATAAAATGGACAGCTTTGCTCAGGGGATGTTACGGGAGAAAAAGTGTAAAAAAATAAAACAAACTCAGCTTAGGGAAACTGTCTGTCTGTCTGTCTGTCTGTCTGTCTGTCTGTCTGTCTGTCTGTCTGTCTGTCTGTCTGTCTGTCTGTCTGTCTGTCTCTCTCTCTCTCTCTCTCTCTCTCTCTCTCTCTCTCAAAAAACACTCTTTATAAAATGGACAGCTTTGCTCAAGGGATGTTACGGAAGAAAAAGTGTTAAAAAAAAATGAAACAAACTCAGCTGAGGGAAACTCTCTCTCTCTCTCTCTCTCTCTCTCTCTCTCTCTCTCTCTCAAAAAACACTCTTTATAAAATGGACAGCTTTGCTCAAGGGATGTTACGGAAGAAAAAGTGTTAAAAAAAAATGAAACAAACTCAGCTGAGGGAAACTCTCTCTCTCTCTCTCTCTCTCTCTCTCTCTCTCTCTCTCTCTCTCTCTCAGCGCCATGCATCACACCAGACAGGGCAGCGTTTGAAGTGTGTTATGCGTCTCTGCATTTTGATGAAATGATGGAAGGGAGGGAGAGTTTGAAGTATTCTCAACATTCCTGTGTCATTTAGAGTCGCGAACACGAGAGGAAAAGAGAAAGAACTTGGCTGGCGCGGTTTCTTAGTACACGCGAATTGTGTCAGTGTAGAGGCACAGTAGTGTGTGTCTGTCTCTGTGTGTCTGTCTGTCTCTGTGTGTCTGTCTGTCTGTCTGCCTCTCTCTCTCTCTCTCTCTCTCGCACGCACGCACGCACGCACGCACAGAGAGAGAGAGAGAGAGAGAGAGAGAGAGAGTTTTCGTCGATGTTCAACTCTTCAGTTGTTTCGACGACGAAAAAAACGTGAAACGTTCATAGCCGCTTACATGTTCCGTAACGTGAAGGCCACTTCGTGGCTTGGCAGTTGCAGTCACGGACAATCCCCACGTCATTTCTCCAAACTTTCCGTATACCATCACCGTCATCGTCATGCAAGCCGGACAGAACTCCGGTGAAGTACTAAAACTTCGCGCGCGGCTGAAAAGAGGAGACTGACGAAAAAGATAAAAGAAGCTTAAATCAAACATTTCTACGTACAAGGGGTGTAGGGTTTGACGTCCCCCTTCTTCCTAGCAATCACGGTGTGCAATCTAGGCCAGGCTTTTCCTCACCACCCTCCCCCCCCCCCTCCCAACCCCGTCAGTCCTCCTCCTCCTTCTCCGACGATGCCTCCTCCCTCCCTCCCTGCCTCCGCTTCCTGCCTTTTTTTGTCCCAACTTCCTCCTATTGCCTGGAGGTGTTATACTCAATTTCGTGTTAAGAGTGCCTGACTTGGGGCATATTTGCTGCTTTGTATGCACATGCTCGCTCCTGTGCTGTAAACTTCGGCCAGTGCCGTTTTTGTGCGTCGGACCAGAATTTACTGACTTCATATCCTTGGTATTATACGTACTGTGTGGTAGGTTTGAGAGTTTGTGGCGTGAAAGGAGGGAACTGGCTTCGAGACTGCGATTGCAGACGAACCCCGTTCGGTGTCAACCATGCTTGTGAAAATGGTAGGGCAGTGCTTGCATCGAACGAGTTTCCTGACTTCATATTCGTCATATTACACGCCGCAATACGGGGGTGTTTTTTGAGATTTTGTGAAACACAACACAGAGGGAACCTTCATACTTCAGGACCGTGACTGCGTTTGCAAATGAAGTTCTGTTTGTTTTAATGATGTGTGTGAAAACAACAGTGCATTCTTTTTCATCGAACGAGAGTTCATATTGTTACATGTAATGTTTCGTGCATTTGAGAGCATGTGACGTCATGACACACACAGAGGGGAACCAACCTAGGGAACGCGTTCGCAAACGAAGTTGTTTGGTTTTGTAATGTATGTGAAAGCGCCATTGTCGAATCTGACTTTACTGACTTCATATTACGCGTATTGTGTAGTGCCTTTGACAGTTTGTTTAGGGATTGCGTTTGAGATCGAACCTCTTTCCGTTTTAATCATCTGTGTGAAAACGCCAGTATACTTCTTGAATCTGACTCTACTGTCATCATTTTACGCGTATTGTGTAGTGCTTTTGAGAGCTTGTTTCAGGAAGGCATGTACGGAGATAACCATCTCCGAGACTGCTTTCACAAACTGACGAACCCCCCTTTGGTTTTAATCGTGTGTGTGAAAACGATTTAAACTGATGATGCCTTGATTTCTTTGCCAATGCCAGGCGTTGAACCGAGATGGCGTATGGCCAAAGTGAAAATATTTTCCAGAGTTTTTGTGTGCGAAAAACAAGGAGGGATGTGCTAAGTATGTGTGATTTTCTGCAGCTGACTGTGTCTGTTTGCAGGGCAGGAGAGAGATTAAGATTCCGTGTACTTTGAAACGACTGAGAGTTTCCTTCGGGACGCGCAAGATGACGGCGAATAGTTTGTGTAAAGTCCCGTCGTCCGATATGACTGGGCTTTACAGTAGACATCTTTCGTTTTAGAACAGCTGTGTTTGTGAGTGCGAACATGGATAACATCAACGGCCCAAATCTAAGCATTTTTATGGAAGAATAATTTTGAGTGGGAAAATTGGGCATAGCGGCCACAGTGAGAGCGGAGATAACATGGGTTGTGGGTGCTTGGTAACAGCGTCCTCGCGCGTCAGCCACCCAGGATCTAGGTGTGTGGTTGGCAACGGTATGCAAGGGCACTGTACAAGCGCTGGGTGCATGGTAGTGGAAAAGTTAATACACAGCGCTTTGATTCCTCTGTGTGCTTGCAGTTGATGAGTTAAATCAACCAGTTCACAGACACGTTTTAAACTGAAACATGAACTGATGTCGACGTTGGCTCGTGCCTTCAGCAAGTCTGACACATTATTAATTTCCTACTCTTGTCTGTTTTGCAGATTATGAGTGAGATCGAGATGGCCAATCTAAGGTCCACGAACCAGACACCAGAATACGACGTGCCGTACGCAGGGGAAGTGCCTAGTGCGCAGGACCGTCTCCTGACCGGAAATCACGTGAGGAACGGCAATGGCTCACCGGCGTTCAGCCCCGAGTTTTACCAACAGTACAAGCAGAACGTGTACGAGATCGGAATGCATCGGCCTCAACCCGCAGGTCATGGGTCGGGTATGGTGTTCCGACAACGTAAACGGCCGTGCTGGTGTGTGTTGTTGGTGATTGTGGCTGTGGCTCTTATGGCGGCTGGGATCAGCCTAGGAGTGTTGTTCGGTGTGGTGAAGAAGGCGGAGATGACGGACAGTGAGCTGGCCGGGCAGGCAGGGGACGCCTCCAGGAACACTTCCCAGCCCACTGTGGTGGTGTTGAAGAACAGCAGTGTCACCACGCAGGCGTCGCCCACCAGGACGCAAGCTCCGCCGCAGACGCCGACCCCTTCTCCTGACGCGTCGCCAACATCCGGGAAAGACTTCATCCCGGGCTCCCGCTGGGGGGTCAACGTGCGCAGGTTCAAAGCGTTCTGGCACCCCGGGGATAGCAGGGTCCTGGAGGTGTTGCTAAGCAACGGGACCAAGCTGTTGGCCGCGGGTCACAAGGCCAACGACGGCACCCTCAGGGGGCTGTACTCTCTCAGCCTCATCGACGGGCAAAGGCGGACAACCCGCGTGCGCTTCATGGGCCCGCACAACCTGGCCTCGATTATCCTTCCTGACGGCACCATCGTGAACCTGGACTGGTCCTCCAACAACCAGGACGTGGAGTGCAAGGTCTTCCAGATCCCGCCCCCTGTGACGTCACTGGGCGGGGCTGCTGCGCGCGAGCTGAACCGGCCGACCTCGCACCTGGCCACGCTGCAGCTGGGCGTCCACTCCTACCTGCTGCGCCAGGTATCGAGGATAATCAACGAGGCGGCGACTGATCCAGGCGGCGTTGTGGAGGACGAGCCGATGAACCCGGCCAGCCGAAGACTGTGCACGCCCAGACTGCCAGTGAAGGTCTGTATAATTATATGAGTCACGAACTACCACCTGCTCCTTCATCTCTTAGGAGCTCGAGCCCCACCACCCTCTGCCCCGCTGTATGATAGGACTGGTTAAAAAGAACAAGCCACTGCACACCAGTAGCAGCCACTTCACGCAAGGCGTGGACCTTCTCCGTTAGGTCCGGGACCGCTAGAGATTGCATAATAGTGTTTGGAAGTGGCGTCTAGTGATCTGAAGATTTCGAGTAAAACTGCGATTTTTTGCATAGGCTTTTCAATCAAAGATAAACGCTTATCTTGCATATACTGTTTTGCTAACTTGCATCGCAGCAGGTAACTGCTACATTCACAGAAGAAGAAAATGAAAGAATTCCCCTTTGCACTTGTAAAACTAATAAGTAGTGTCAGTAGCTGCTGGTAAACTTTTGTTACTTATCTCTTTTTCTCCAAAGATTATACGGGGAGTCGGGGTGGCCGAATGGTAAAGCGTTGGACTTCCAATGCTCGGGTCGTGAGTTCGTATCCAGGCTGTGGCCAAATATTTGTGCTGGCCTTTTCATCGTTGCCCCGTCTTTGATATCACCCGTATGTGGTGGAAAAGGACGTGAAACCCCCAAACACCCACCCACCCTCCCATGATTATACTGTTAGTGTCACTCTTGGTCAAAATGATGACCTGGTTGCTTTTGCTGCCAGGGGAAATCACTTTGCGCCCTGAGTGATTTCCCTTGCGTGATGTTTTGATGCTTACTCCTGGGAACTTGATTCAGATAGAATCTGATCAAGTGTGATTTAATTTTTGTCCTGGTTTAATTTGATTTTGGTAAACAAATGATTTGATCGGTATCTAGGTCATCAAGTGATTTCATACGTATTTAGGTCACAAGTGATTTCGTATGTATCTAGGTCACCATGTGAGTTATATGTATCTAGGTCACCAAGTGATTTCCTACTATGCATCTAGGTCACCAAGTGTGGAGGTCAATACCCTTACGACGGTGCCTTCGTGCAAGGGGACGTCACTCTCCAGAACGGTGCCACTCTGCCTATGGCTGCTCTCCCCTGGCGGCGGGATGACGACGATGACGAGTGTTACAAGGGCGTGAGGGAAGCGGCGCCAAATTTCTACATCCCTCTACCAGGCTACATCGACCAGACGACATCGCGCGAGATCGCAGGGCGGTTCCTGCACAGTGCCTCCCGCTGGTGGGGTAAAGTGTGTGAGGTGGTCGGCTCCGTGCTTGAGGTGTGTACAGATCAGATCAGTGTTTTGTTGTTGGAATCATTGTCGTCATAAGCATCATCATCTTGGATAATCTTTTTTTTTTTTTTGGTTTTACACTGTACAGGTAATAGAAATCGACACGTCACTAACAAAACGAAAAAGGACACGCCAATGCATTAATTCTCTCTCTCACTCTGTCTGTCTGCCTACCTGCCTGTCTGTCTGTCTGCCTGTCTGTCTGTCTGTCTGTCTGTCTGTCTGTCTGTCTGTCTGTCTTCTCTCTCTCTCTCTCTATCTCTCTGAGTGCCTGACAACTCAGTCTATCCTGAAATAAAGGATTCATCATCATCATCATCACACACACACACACACACACACACACACACACACACACACACACACACACACTCCACCACCCGCTTTCCAACAACCACTTTGCTTCCGCCAACATGATGTCCTCGTAACCCATTCAGTGGTGGAGTGATCATGGCTGATTATTTTCTGTGTCGTGCGTTTCAGGTGGACATCGAGAGGCACGAAGTATGCGCCAACATGGCGGTCAGCGCCCAGACTCAGCTATCCCACAACAGTCTGTACCGCGTCGTCTACGACAGCTGCACTGCGCTACTGGCCTCCCTCAACACCGCCTGCCGAGCTTTGGACGAGGTCTCTCTCTGGGCGGCGGGCAGCACCGGCTTCAACCACGAGGGCGGCATGGACACCAACAGGGCGAGTTCAGGCACCGGCGGCGCTACCGGGGACGCCTCTCGCCAGCTTCCGGCTCAGAGCATCCTTCAGCACGCGCTGGCCAACGCGACGTCACTGCAAGAACCGTCCACGTCACGCGCGCAGAACGTCGACGTCAAAACCTACGCGTTCTGCCCTTCCACGCAACCCTTGACCTCGTTCGAGAAATCCGTACTCCTGACGACGCCCGACGGTGGTGGGAACGTGACAACCCACGAGGCCGACATGGTGCACGTGAACTGCATGGGGCACCCGGAGGTGACCTACTTTTACCTGGGCCATGCGGCGGCGGCGGACACGGTCAAACATCGCCTGCAAGTATGCGCTGTGTGCGCGTTCGAGAAGACGATCAGCGTGCACGTGATGCGAGACCTCATGTGCTGTAACGACACGTGCACGAGGGAGGCGCGCTGCGAGGAGACGACGAGCGACTTGGGCGAGGGCCTGAAGGAGAGCCACACGTTCGGAGAGCAGAACAGCGTCTACTGTCACGAGTTCCTCACGGCGGCAGACTCGCCGCTGCCCGGGCTGCCCGGAGACTGCAGGGGCACGTGCCAGTCCAGCCTGCAGGTGCGGTTTCAGGTCAAGGATGCTGAGACAGTGGGGGTGGGAGGGAGGGTGTACCTCGACCAGGTGCTAGCGTGCCACGAAGGTTACCGGAGCACGTGCAAAAGTACTTTCGGACATTGATGGCAGTGTTTCTGCTATAGAATGGTGCAAGGACATTTTCTTCATTTTGTGAAGTACTTTGGAACATTGATGGCACAGCGTCTGTTATAGACGAAGGTGCATAATCCTCATGTTGGATTTCACATCAGAGCGTCACTCTGCCGCTTTCTTGAAAAAGGGCTGAAGCACCATAATTGTGGATGTACTGAAGCCCTTTTTATCCAGATACAGGCAGCACTGTGTGACGTCATTTTAAAAACTTCCCACATTTCGATTTCAGTGACGAAATTTTATGGGAGTAAGGTTATAATGTGTCACACTGTGTTGGTGCTCAGGCAAAAATGACACATGGGCCAGAATAGCTTGCTTCTAGACGGTTGAAGTGACATTCTGAACACAGCGTGATCTGAAGACTGCCTGTGTTTCGATTTCGACGACGGAAAAAAAAAGAAGTCTGCTATGGGAGTAAATTGCATGGATTTAATGTTGAACGTCATGGCACCTCTGAGCCAGTACTCAGGCCAAAATTACACATAAGTGATTTGCTTCCAGGAAGCAACATTCTGAACACAACGTGGTCAGAAAACTTTGTATGCGTTTCGATTTTGATGACGGAAAGAAATGTGATTTGGTTCCAGACAATTGATGTGTCCGTCTCATCGTGCTAACTGCCGTTTTCGATTTCCAAGGATGAAAAATGAATGGAAACCATGGGACTAAAACAGTGTTCTGATGGAACTTTGAAATTCACTTTCCTACTCGCCGACGAAGAAAAAAAAACCAAACAAAAACAAAAACAAACCCTGCACTTCGAGTTTCAGTTCGGTTTGTGGTAAACTTCAAAAACATGCACCTACGCTGTTCGAAGATACACTACATGCATGCTGTTCTGAGACACATTTTGTACTGTTCCACCAGGCAAACAAATATTAACCTTCTGACTCAGGTGGAAAAAGACGATGCTGCTTTTATATGCTGTATTTTTTTGCCTGTTGAGTATGAACTGAAAGAAGATTCTGTATTTGTGTGAACGTTCTTACACAAGAACCATTTCATTCTGGAATTTTCTCTGCCAAAAGGTATTTTATCCGATCTTCCACGTCTATGAATTTAAACTGGTTTTATTCCACACTGTTGTTGGCATAAACAAAGAAGATAATGACGAAATAACACGGAGTTTTAATTGAAAAGGATAAAAGATCGTGGACATGATCACGTCTTCAAGTTTCTCCGTATCAAACTACTTCGTAAAGACACAAATTGACTCACACATACACACGCACGCACGCACGCACAATTGTTCAAGATATCGACAGGGGTTGGAGTGGGGGGAGGGGGTGTTGATGATAAGTGTCTATAAGGTACGGTGCAGCTGCTGCCACAATCCAAAGAGTTTTCACACAGTTTTGATTAAGTGCCTAAGCTGCTGAAGAAATCAAAGAAAAGGTATTATTAATTTTCTGGCAGTGACCTCCTCCTCCCCACCCCCCCCCCTCCCGCCACCCCAAAAGCTCACATCTCTGTTAATCAAGTCTGTCTGCTTTATTTTTTTTTCTTTAATTTGAAACTGTTCACTCACAACTGTTGCTCTTATCGGACATACCGTACCACTGTAGTTGTAAGCTTATGTTTTGAGAACATCAGAAATACATTTACATGAATGTCTGGGGGGTTTGTGTGTGTGTGTTTGGGTTTTTTGGTGGTTTTTTGTTTGTTTGTTTGTTGTTGTTGTTTTTTTTTTTGTTTGTTTTTTTTTTTGGGGGGGGGGGGGTGTTGCCATAATGATAATGTTACGTGCACATTTCGTCGTCTCCCAAAGCCATTTCAAAGTGTGTTCGTGTACTTGCGCGTAAGGACTTCATTTCGTCTTACGGTATCAGTGTATATGCGTATTATTTATTATAGATCTATACGTGAAAGGTGCAATTGATATATTTTGGAAATAATTATTTCCTTTTCTTTTCGTCGTATAACTGTTTTGCAATACAACGTGTTCGATATAGAACTCTACCGTAATTTGGGGCGGAAAAAAAGGGAGCTAAAGCCAAGGATTTCATAAGAATGCAGGCCCTCTTACCATCAATTTTACGGTGAAACTGTTATTGAAGAAGTGTTAACTCTTTGACGACGAAGCACAATTTCTAACACGCGATTTCCTATAGGAAATCGCGTGTTAGAAATTGTGCTTCGTCGTCAAAGAGTTAATACCTGTACACATGAGTCGTAAGTTTTGAATATGAATTTAAATCTGTTAACTCTCGTGAACATTGCATTACATAGGTTTCGTCCGAAGTGTGTGACTTGTACAGCTTTTTATATAACGCGTTTCTTGTAACGCGTTTCTTGTAACGCGTTTTTTTGTATAATAATCATAATGAGTATTGTATAGGCGCTTTACCCAGTTTCATGAATCGGCTCAAAGCGCCGCGAACTGAACCCAACACGCACGCTCACGTGAATCACACGCATTCTCTCACACACTGGACATAAACACATTACAATCACGTGGTGTGATGGGTCAGCTCAGCTATTTAAATTTCGAAATTTAGAATTGCATTTATTTTTGAAATTTTTCTGGGCTGAACATTTCCAAAGCAGACGCGTTAGAA
The DNA here is from genome assembly GCA_018292915.2 of Batillaria attramentaria. NCBI lineage: Eukaryota > Metazoa > Mollusca > Gastropoda > Batillariidae > Batillaria > Batillaria attramentaria. The sequence goes on along the minus strand of JACVVK020000115.1, from coordinate 328,946 downwards.
CGTTTATAACGCGGATTTCCGTTATTATACTGTGGTTTGACATACATTTTCAGTCTTGCACGTGACATCAACCCCCGTAGTGGACAAAAGCACGTGAAGCCCTGCAAACTCCCACAACATCCATTGACGTGTATACATCAGTGTGTAGCCTTGCACACGAAAACCGATGTTTCGTCGCTTGCTCATTTCATCAGGCCCAAAGATCCAGGGATCTTGATCGACTGTCAACTTACAGACGAATTTTTTCCCCATACCAGCCTTTGTTTCCCATTTGTACAGTATACCGAATGGTCCTGTTTCGTGTACATAATTATTCGGACCCGCCTGTCAATCAAAGCAGCAATATTCATGTCAATTTCTACTTCTCCTAACGGTATATACTTGTTCGTTAGTGTAACTTAAGGTGGTTGCCCATTACCCCTCCGTGCCCATACCTCCCCCCCCCCCCCCCCCCCCCCCCCCCCCTTCCCCCTTCCCACCCCCTCACCACCACCGCCTCCTCCCACCCCACCTCACCCCACCCCACCCCTGTCCCCTAACCACTTACCGTTATCCGATGCTGCGTTTATCAAAACAGTGTCGGTTGTTTTCCTATGAATTTTACCTTGAAGCGTACACACGACTGTCAGAATATAATTATTGAAAGTGTTCTGTTTGAGTGTTGTCTGTGTTACATGAAATAACAGACATGTTGTCTGGATGGTGTATAACTGTACAAGAGTTCTTAGTGGTTGGAGTCCATGATACGTGTTGTGTAATATAAATTATATCCTTCACTGTTTGAAGAGCGTTTTTTTGGAGTGAGATGTTTGTTGGCATATAGATGTTATAGTCACTGTGCCCGTTTAGCTGTGGTGGGAGAGAGAGAGAGAGAGAGAGAGAGTGTGTGTGTGTGTGTGTGTGTGTGTGTGTGTGTGTGTGAGAGAGAGAGAGAGAGAGAGAGAGAGAGAGAGATGGTGCTTTTCTGGCACCTTTTCGTGTACAAGTAATACATACATGTAAATATTTATCATACGAATAACAATTTTAAATCTGTTTAGTAGTCACTGATGTGCAGGTTCATGTCAAACATGGATCAACTACATTTTGTCTGTTGGTATCCACGTGTACTGTGAAAAAAAAAAAATATAACTATAATTTTTTGAAGATTATAAATATCACTTTAATTTCAGTTTATGAATTAAACCTCATACTTTTTTCCTTCTGTTGCAATGGATGCGATTCTTTCCCCTAAAGTTATACGTGTTCGTAACTGTGCTTCATAATTTTTGATAAATTTATTTTTCCTTCTCCTTTTGTGTATGTGTTTCGCTTTGCATATTTGTGGCCGGTCGTGTTTTCAAATGTTTTTATTATTGTAATTGTAATTGTGAAATTTGGTGAGACAGTTGTATTGTCCATGTGTTACAGAGAATATCCATAATTTAGACGTACGTGGATTTATTTTTTGTGAAAATGAACATTGATGTGCTTCGGTAGATCTGTTCAGTAGAGTTTTAACGGACTTTTCTGTTTGCATGGTGGAGAGAGAGAGGGCGAGAGACTCAGAGAGAGAGAGAGAGAGAGAGAGTATACTGTGCTATGGATATTTCTGTTTTGTCTATCGAATGCGTTAAATTGAAATAAACGTGTTGTTTGAACAGCAGTCTTCTATGTGATCATTCTGTGAATGAGATATGGCTGTGTCAATAAGGGCGGGCGAGTAGTTGCAGTAATGAATAAGGACGAAAACAATCGTTGAAAAGACTAAAGTCCTGACTCAACACAAAAGACAGAGGACAACCGAAAACAATTTCAACACACACACACACACACACACACACACACACAGCTACAGAGGATGTGTACCATCCCCCAGTCGTTTGGATACAGTGTAAGGGAAATAAATGCGCAAAGGCGCAACAAGAGTTGGCAGCCATGAATTGTGTCCCTTGAATCGAGTTCCGTGCACTCTCCTTGTGTCGCCAATCACGATTTTAAAATACTGTTGGACAAACAAATCAAGGATTCCCTGCCATAACGTACCATCTCCCTTCTTTCTATCTGCATCGATAATACCTTATTTTTAGTATGGCACCCTCGAAATAATGATGATTCCTAATTTCTCATGTCATTGTAGCCACCCACACTGAACAGCTGAACCCTTTCAACAGGCCACATAGTTTACTTTTTAAAGTTTTCTTTTATGTCCATACGGACCTGTCTCCGTGAGAGAGAGAGAGAGAGAGAGAGAGAGAGAGAGAGAGAGAGAGAGAGCTGAATCACAAACCACGTGCGGAAACGGTCCTTTAAATTCACGTGCAATGATGCGTGACATTGTGAATATTATCCTGCTTTACTTGTGACTCGTGATTGGCTCACTGTATTTTGCGTCATGTTTATTTTTAGTGACCGCCTCACGCTCATCCCACTGGCTTTGACTCCTGTGGCACGCATTCAGGATACTTCCATAAAATGATCATATGATGATGATGATGTGTAATGACAAACGATAACTACCAGTGGTGGTGGGGGAATTTGTTTTCATTTGGTGGGTTTTTGGTTGTTGTTTTCTTTTGTTTTTTTACGTGCTTGATACAATGTAGGTTTGCCTTTGCCCGTGTAGAAGTTCATACTATTTTTTACTTCATTTTTTATCGTTCGTGTATTTCTATCCTACTCTGCTAGTAAGTTGTAAATAAAAGTCGTAGACCTAGCTTTTAAGCACAGCAAACAAATGTGTGCGTGCGTTTCTGTGTATGTATGTGCGTGTGTGTGTGTGTGTGTGTGTGTGTGTGTGTGTGTGTGTGTGTGTGTGTGTGTGTGTGTGTGTGTGTGTGTGTGTGTGTGTGTGTGTGTGTGTGTGTGCGTGCGTGCGTGCGTTTGTGTGTATGTATGTGCGTGTGTGCGTGCGTGCGTGCGTGCGTGCGTGCGTGCGTGTGTGTGTGTGTGTGTGTGTGTGTGTGTGTGTGTGTGTGTGTGTGTGTGTGTGTGTGTGTGTGTGTGTGTGTGTGTGTGTGATGCCTGCCGGCTTGTATCTGTATGCGCGTGCGTGCGTGCGTGTGTTGGGAAATTTCCGTGACAAGAACACTGTGCTTGGTGTCAACATTTCTGTCTAACTCACATGAGGGTGGGTGGGATTTTAGGAGTTTAACGTCCTTTTCCAGCACGTAGGGGTGATATCAAAGACTGAGACAACGAGAAATAGGCCAGCACAAATATTTGGCCCCCAGGCGGGATTCGAACTCACGACCCGAGCATTGTGACTAACTCACCGGAAGTGATCGGCATCCAACTAGATTTTTGTGATCTTTGTTTGCTGTCCGCCATTTTTTTATATCAAGACTTTGGTGTCTCCTTTGTTCCGCCTTCCTTCTAACTGAACCGAAATAAATATGTTAGCTTTCGAAAAGACTTTCTTTGTATCTGTACTGTATTTGTTTTCATCGGCGAAACAGACACTTTGGAGGATTCTATTATTACGACATTGGATGGGAAGTTTATCATTTCCGGCAGACGTGACTGATTTCAGATATGATATGCATGCTGATGTCACGTAGTCACTGATGATTCCTCCATTCTCCAAAGACCCCCCTCCCCCGCCCGTCCCCCCTCCATCTCTCCCCCCTTCCCCCCCCCTCTCTCTCTCTCTCTCTCTCACACACACACACACACACACACACACACACACACACACACACACACACACACACACACACGACACGCACGCACGCACGCACGCACGCACGCACGCACGCACGCACACAGATTTTGTCAGGTACTACCTGGAATATTTTCAAGCGAAGGTGAATTTATGTTTACCAATAGCGACAAATAATTAAAACAGAGATAAATACAACAAACATGCAAAGACAAATCATTCTCCTTCAGAGTTCAGTACTATGAATTAGTAATGTACTACATCGATGCCCCCGATGCCTCCCTCCCCCCCCAAAAAAAAAAAAACAAAAACAAAAAAAAACAAAAACAACACACAAAAAAAAACAAAAAAAAACAAAAAAAAAACGACAACAACCACAACAAACAATCTTGCAACAACAACTACAAAAAGAAAAACAAACAGCAAGTCAAAATGACATATCTTCTCCCTGAACCATGAAATAACGGCCTTTTGCCCAAACTGCATGCTTGTGAATATTTCATAGTTTACTGGCATGAGACGCTTACACCATTCTTGTTTGTAAATGAGCATCATACACCGTTCCTGTTTGTAAATGAGTCTCACACACCATTCTTGCTTGTAAATGAACACGTTAAACTCCCAAACACCCACCCCACCCTTGTAAATGAACTTCATTTTAACTTTAATCAAATGAACTACAAGGTCATAATGTCACTTTAGAAAAGACATGACATTCAAGGCAAACATCGAAACTATCAACACAGACATGAAAATTAATGAGTACTAGAGGAAAACGGTTTGCTGTATATTGTTCCGTGTACACACAAGCCCACATGGAAGCTACAAATACAATTGTGAGTTTTGTACAGAAATGAATACAGTATACACATACTACACATTGCAGACATAACACATTTTGTCATGTTACATTTAGCTGTGAAAGGCCCTAATCTTCATATTTTTAGTGCGTTTTGCCGAAAACATGTAGATTTGTTTTTGTTGTTGTTGCTGTTGTTGTTTTAAGATAACTTTGAAATTATTCACTTTATGAAATGTTTATAAGCACCAAAAAAAGTATGCTGCTTTTCAGAGACCCAACTGGATACTTTTTGTTTCACTCTGTATGTTGTTATTTTTTCTCTGCACATGGTTTTGCGTCCGTTAGTTCAAATAGAACAAGAAACGGTAATGACTGCGAAGTGGTTACAAGTTAAGCAAATAAAAGCGACATAAAAGGGACAGAAACCACTTAACTTTCACAAAGGACGGCACAGGTCAACGTTTCGGCTTTCGCCTTCCCCAGGACACAAACAAATGGGACATAACTTCAACAAACAAACAAAAGGTAACTCTGCGGACGTACTGACATACACGGCGCAGGAAAAAGAAAAAAACAAACTGCTGGGCGAGAAAAGGACCAGAAAATAATAGTAAAAATATCACAACAAACGTTGACCCGTGCCGTCCTTTGTGAAAGTTAAGTGGTTTCTGTCCCTTTTATGTCGCTTTTATTCAGTTAGTTCAGTCAAACTCTCAAGTTTATCTCTACTGGGCCCGGTGCTTAGATGCAGGCGGACTGCCCCCGGACCGTGCAACACATACCGCATACACAATGCGCCTTTTCCTTTGATGGCAGGGGTGCTGGACATGCACGTGCAACGTGCAGATGTCACCATATATATCGGATATGTCGAATACAATGACAAATGTGCCGGGAGACTTCATGGATGCCTTTTTGGGGTTGATTTTTGTTTCCGTCATGGTTCACTGGTCACCCCAAGAATGGAGACTTAACGGTGATAGATAGATGGAGACAAAAATGGAATTTGGTTTGGATCTCTGAGTCAGGTACGCTTTTTCTGCTGACAATGTTATAGGAAAGCGTATCGTTTTCAGGAATTCGGGGGGGGGGGGGGGGGGGGAGGAATCCGAAACACTTACATGTTTTCTGCAAACGGACCATATTCAAGATATGTGAACGCGGGTCACATATGATTTCATGCACAGGAACATAATATCGTGTCTTAAAAAACAAATAAACAAACAAACAAACAAAAAAAAGGTACCGGTGTAACGCGCGAGAAGAACTCCCCATCACCAGTTACTTAGGGGCGCATCCAGCTTAGAACAAAAAGACGCTGCACTGACCCGAGGTGCTTTTTGTGTACACTGGACTATTGTCCGGCGTCTTTCGTGTCAAGGAATGTATCTGGCATATTAATTTACACCTTAAACGCGTACAGTTGATTGTGCATCGCATGCTACAAAACTGGCTTTCCCAAATAAACATACTAATGTCAAGTAAACTAGATAAGAGATTTGGAAAGGTTCATTAACTCTGAAGAGTTAGTTAGTTAGTTAGTTAGTTAGTTAGGGCTTAACGCAGCGCAAGCAGCAAAGGCTAATTCGCGGCTCATGAAAGTCCCTTCCTGCCAGGTCCTATAAAACATAGAAATTCCCGCAACAAAATGTAAATAAATATAAAAAATCTATCGGGTCTAAATGAGACTTCTTTGAGGACTTAAAAATTTAACATAGGTGGTCAGTGAAAGACTACATATTTGATATATATATATATATATATATATATAGAAAAGGAACAAAGGCGTTACTAAAGCCGAAAACAAGCGCTCAATCAGGTCAATTTGAAAGTAGGGGAAGTAAGTAAAGCTGAGAGCGCTCCCTAGATCTAGGAGGTGTGTGCTTTGTATGCCATTGGACAAGTCCGCCTTGCCCTATATTGGCTACAAGCCACAATTGGGAGGTGGGGGGGGGGGGGACCTACCATCCTACCGCTGAAACGTCTAACAGATCTAAGGGTATCTCACCATTCATAGTGCCCCCATTCCCCTCCCACCGGGAGGAAAATGGTCGGTACGACCAAGGCCATATGAATTGGTGATTTTAGCCGCTCACGACCATGGCATATATATATATATATAATTTATAGAACAGGTTGACCTCTTTCAGGAAACTGAAGATGCTGTCAGGAGGGACATCCCTGAACAGCACCTTCAGTGAATCTGCACAGTAATGTTTGGCACGGATCTCAGTGAGATCCGTACATGAAATTAGAAAGTGCTCAACAGTAAAAGGCTCGTGGCATGGGACACATCAAGGAGGATCCTCCCCCTTCAACAGAACTCTGAAGAGCCCGAGCCCGACCCCCCCTCCCCCCCGACCACTATATGATAAGACTGGTTAAAAAGAGCAAGCCACCTGCACACCAGTAAGAGCCACTTCAAGTCACTATTAAGCAAGGCCTGAGACCGCTGCAGATTGCATAATAGTGACTTGAAGTGGCGATCTGAAGATTTCAAGTAAAACTGGCGATTTTTTGCATGGGCTTTTTAAGATTTGTAAATCAACCGTCAACCCATAACGCGTCCTTCATTTCAGAGTAGTCTGCTGGATGTTCCTGTATTGCCATAGTGCTTAGGAGACTTGAAATCTGTTCCGGTTTAATGTCTGGTTGCTACTGTCCTGAATGCTTCGTTCCATATGAAGGTATGTTCAAGATTGTTTGACTCCACATGTGGAAAATATGGGGGTGGGGTGGGGGGTGGGTGTTTGGGGTTTAACGTCCTTTTCCACAACATACGGGTGATATCAAAGACGGGGCAACGATGAAAAAGCACAATATTTGGCCCCAGCCGGATACGAACTCACGACCCGAGCATTAGAAGTCCAGCGCTCTACCATTCGGCCACCCCGGCTGCCCGTGGAAAATAGGCCAATGATAGGAATGATAGGATGGTTCATGTAGCTCAAGAAAGTTCGTCTGCGCGAGGAAGGTTCATGTACGTGTAGGAAACAATTTTGGGCATGAAGAAAGCGAGGCGATCACTTGCGAAGAAAGTTTATATATGTGAACAAAGTTTGTTGTCCTGACGACGAGTCCAGATCTTTTCTCCTATTGACAGGCGCTTCATTTCTCTTGACGTTGCTGTTACCTCAGCAAAACAAGACCTGATTTTGTAACTGACGTCAGTCTAGGATCTGGACGTCATGTACTCTGACTGAAGAGACGACTCCACTCGGTAAGCCCCGAAGCCAAAGCCCCGCCCCTTTACTCTACTCTGGCAAAAGACGTCATTGTATACAGATGAAAGAGATAGACGTAATGGTCTTTTTCCTCAAATGACGTCAGTGGACTTAGTGCTTCCTTTCCATGTTTCAGTCATATCACACTACACTTGCTTCCCTCGTTGTAGTGTCTGGCAAAAAGTTTGCCAAACCATGGCATGTGTTGTGCTCATTATGTCGCGGGGCGCGATTGGCTGAATTCTGGGGGCTCGACCCTTTTGATTGATAGGAGTGGAGTCGTCCATTGTCTCAGTCTGACACTCCAGGCATAATTTCTCTGAGAGCGATCTGAAGGCGTCCCCAGAACGATGCTCTAGGAGTGGAGTCGTCCATTGTCTCAGTCTGACACTCCAGGCATAATTTCTCTGAGAGCGATCTGAAGGCGTCCCCAGAACGATGGTCTAGGAGTGGAGTCGTCCATTGTCTCAGTCTGACACTCCAGGCATAATTTCTCTGAGAGCGATCTGAAGGCGTCCCCAGAACGATGCTCTAGCATCTGGTTCATCCGCCCACTCGATGTAAGTTGTCGTCTTCATCACGGCCATCATGGCGGGAGTGAGGTCGCGCGATGGAATGTCCTCCAAAAGCACCACTGTTGGCCAGTCGTCATGTTCCAACGCATGGTTCAGGCACAGCTGTAGTTCAAACTGACACCACAGACTCTCTGCAAAGGCTCTTGAGAAAAGCATCATCGTCGTTTTGCTCGTCTCCACGGAGTCCATGATGTTCTCCACGATGGGATTACCCGTGACAAAATCTCGTTGGTGCACGCACAGTCTCAGCCCAAGCCGTCCCTCCAGTTCCGGCACGAGGTGCCCAATGACAAAGTCCACATCATGGCTGTCGTAGCACACGAAGACGTCATAAAGGAAGTGCTGTTCCTGTAGACGGCGCCATCTGTATTCACGGTCACGGCGCGCCTCAAACATCAGCAGACGGATGTGCCAGCGGTAGCGGTAGAGTAAAATGCCTAACAGCAGTACGCAGACGAGAAAGACTGAAGTTTCGATGATGAAGAAAGATGTGTCGTGGCTCATCAGGCAGGCCTGGTCAGCCAGGACGAAAGTCGACAGCGCAGTGTTGGGCACGTTGTCACACATGTACTCGTGAGATGAGTTCCCGTAAAACAGCGAGGGATCGTCCTCCAGCCAGTGTTGGAACCACTTGACGTCACACGAGCACAGAAAGGGGTTCTCGCTCAGGTCCAGATACTCGAGGCTGCCGCGCACGGCTGCACCAAAAGCCGTTTCCTTGACGACCGAGATCCGGTTGTTAGACAAATGAAGCCTCTTTAGATGTGCCAATGAGTCAAAAGCACCATCAGGGAGAGAAGTCAGTTTGTTGTCGTTCAGCTGAAGTTCCTCAAGATGCTGAAAGGCCTCGAACATACCACCACTGATTTGACCGACATGGGCAGATTTCAATACAAGTACTTTCAGGAAGGTAAAGTTGCGAAACAAACGGACGAACTTGTCTTCAGTCACGTGACTGAAGTCATTGTAGCTCAGGTCAAGGTGAGTGATGCTGGTAGAGCCGTCAAAACAACCAGGGTCAACTGCCTCTCCGGAAAAATCCAGGTGGTTCATCGTCAGACTCAGCGACTTCAGCCTGGGATTATCAAAAGCTCCTTTCTCGACAGCGGGAGGACGAAGTGGTTCAATATCGTCCAACAGCAGCATGTGAAGGGAAGGAAAAATCCTTTCACTGAACATACCGGACAGAAATGTTTTCAGTGGGTTGTCCTCAAGCCCTAAAATTTGTAGCTTGGGCAGGCAGATCTTGTCAGGGATTTCTGAAATGTGGTTTGACGACAGCTGCAGCACGGTCAGGTCGGGAAACATGGATGTGCTCTGGTCATCTCTACAGGACTCGAAAAACTCGTAGAACGCGTTCCCTTTCAGTTCCAGAAGCTTCAGCCCTGGCATTGAGACTGTTACAAACGACGATTCCATGAGTCCTACGGAATTGAGACTCAGATAGCTCAGACGCTCAAATGCCGCCAAGTCAGACATGTTTAGAGACTGTACTGGGTTTTCAGACAGATCAAGCGTTATGAGACGTTTCATTGGGTGTCTGTAAAATATTCCTTCTGGTACAGGGCCAAGACCGTTACTGGCGATGTCGAGATGTTCGAGAGTGGGAAGGGAGAGGACAGGGATGAGATTTTCGTAATCCATGTGATTTCTGGACAAATCAAGGGTTATCAAGTTAGTTAGAGGACTGAGTGTTTCAGGGGCGATAGAGCGTAACCCGTTCTCTGACAGGTCGAGAGTGGAAATGCCCGTGACGTTCTCAAAAAAATCACCTCGCTCAATGGCCCCGAGAGCGTTGTTGGAAAGATCTAGATACGACACACTGCTGGGAAGTTCAGGGATGTAGTTCAAGGTGCCATTGTGTCCAGAGCAGTCAGCTTTTGTTTCGGTACAACGGCACTTCCCTTCGCCACATGGTCCGGGGACATCAGCCGTCTCCTGTGACGATAACCCTGACAAACATGCCTTGAGGTTTCCCCCCTTGACGTGGTCGAGAGTCATGCACCGCCGCTGATGACGTGGATTCAGATCTGTCTCCATGTTGACTTTCCCTTCATCCGCTTCTGGGTTTGACCTCTCTCGTTTTTCATTGGCTGATATCGTGACATCAGCTGATTCCTGGTGTGTCGTCAGATCTGCACCAGCCACCGCTGTATCAGAAGAGTCCACTCGGAAGCGCGACAGAAATAGGGACGTTTCTGAGGGTGTTTCTGTTTTTAGTTTCACGTCATCGGTATGTGACGCAATAAGAACGTTCTTCCCGTACACGCAGGGCAGCAAGATAAACATCAAGGAGTGTGTAATTACACACAGGAAATGAACACAAGCACCCATCCTGATACAATACTGATTCACGCTATACAGTTATAAGGAAGATGAAAGCAAGTATGACCAAAAAATCCAAACACAGCTGGACTCAGAAAAAGGGGACACAAAAAGAACAAAAATACCAAAAATAAAAAAATACCAAAACAACAACAACAGCAACAACAACAACAAAACCCCAGAAACAGCGTTTCTTGTGGTACTCTGATATTTTTCTAACACGCTAGCAATGTATTTTGACGGTTCCTTCTGATGGTTGAAACTCCATCAGATGCAGCCTGCCTTTGCCCATTTGACACAGACAGCACAATGTTACCAATGCTGACACACCACAATGTTATCTACGGCTTGCAAGTGAAGTAGTAACACAACCGAGCTGGGTCAAAACATGCCCCTCCTTATAAATTTCTACCCCTCTATTTTCTAAAATAGAAGAAGGTATTATATTCAGTGTCACCGTCTAAATGACTGACTTTGAGAAGATTTGTACACAAGCAGAAAAGGAAAACGACGAACAGGAAGGTAAATCCAATATTCTTCCTCGTCCTAATTCATTATCGTGAATGTTTGCTAAGTGCTTACTGATGGCTTACTTTAGTCGAGTTTGTTCTGTCAGTTGAAATGTTTGCAATTGTCCTTATATACACACAGCACGATGATTAAGAGGAAGGTTTAACCATCATCGGAGTTCAGATCAGCAATGCGTTCGTGTTGGCGAGGCGTCTGCTCTGCTTGTTCTGTTCAGCTTCCACTGACTTCTCAGGAGAACTTTGGCCGGGTGCACCTCGCCTAAAAATCAGAACAGAGCACGATATAAATATTGAACTGAACTGTGATCGACATAACATGTTTACTGAGCTAGCAACAGATTCTTTTCACTGTCACACTGACTAGTTAGTTCAGGTTTGTGCGTCAAATTGTCTACATATATTGTTTAATTAGCTAGCAATAGCTTAATTTCACTTTCAAACTGACTATATACAGTTTAGGTTTGTGCGTCCAATTAATTGCCTACATAACATGTTTAATAAGCTAGCAAGAGATTAATTTCACTGTCACACTGACTAGTCAGTTCAGGTTTGTGCGTCAAATTGTCTACATATATTGTTTAATTAGCTAGCAATAGCTTAATTTCACTTTCAAACTGACTATATACAGTTTAGGTTTGTGCGTCCAATTAATTGCCTACATAACATGTTTAATAAGCTAGCAAGAGATTAATTTCACTGTCACACTGACTAGTCAGTTCAGGTTTGTGCGTCAAATTGTCTACATATATTGTTTAATTAGCTAGCAATAGCTTAATTTCACTTTCAAACTGACTATATACAGTTTAGGTTTGTGCGTCCAATTAATTGCCTACATAACATGTTTAATAAGCTAGCAAGAGATTAATTTCACTGTCACAATGACTAGTCAGTTCAGGTTTGTGCGTCAAATTGTCTACATATATTGTTTAATTAGCTAGCAATAGCTTTAATTTCACTTTCGAACTGACCATAGTCAGTTTAGGTTTGTGCGTCCAATTGCCTACATAACATGTTTAATAAGCTAGCAAGAGATTAATTTCACTGTCACACTGACTAGTCAGTTCAGGTTTGTGCATCCAGTTGTCTACATAACATGTTTAATAAGCTAGCAATAGATTCACATTTCGTTTTCACGCTGACTAGTCAGTTCAGGTCTGTGCATCTAATTGTCTAAACAACATCATAAAAACCATCAGGGATTATACACGTTACTGGTCCGGTCATAAAAATAAAATACACGGCATCGATTTTCTGGGACAGTTAGTAAATTCTGCATACTCACCTCGTCCGCTGGTTGAAGCCGCAGCGGATTTCTAAAGTAGTTCTGACAGTTGTACGGAATACAGTCCAGTTGTTAAAAGCCGCTGCATTGCCTCTCTGTATCGAGGCATCGTGGTAACGCTGTGCTGCGCGCCAGTGCACGAATAGTATTCTCTGGCAGTTACCGCACCATCCCAATCTACATCCTGCTTGTCACGTGACATGCAGACAACCCCGTACGGGATTTCTTTTAGGTCAGCGTAATCAAAACCAGTGTCTGATGATTAGGCAAAGCAAAACAAAAATGTTTCGATGTCATCGTTCGTTCACATTAGGGGCACTGTCGGCCTTAAAGATCTAAACTCCCAACAAAAAGCTTTCCGAATTGTGAAAAAAATTTACAGAGTCGACCGTGCAAGCACAGTCAAATCTGTCACAGTTGCAGAGTTTTCAGCGTCCCTGAAACTCCAATAAAAGCCAAGGGCAGCCTGATCCACAGCTCAGTTTGTGTTTTGACACTGAGCAAGAAAGATCGTGCAGCACTGACTCAACATCCCGGCGCTGGACACTGTAGCGATGTGTCTCGCTCACTGACCAAAAGCCAAATAATGTCACGGCAAATTCGTGCTCTGGTTTTATAAGGGTCCCCGAAGCGCTGAAAACTCTGGAACTGTGACAGAGTTGACTGCGCTTGCACGATCGACTCTGAAAATGTTTTACACACTTCGGAAAGCTTTTTGTTGGGACCTTTGATCTTTAAGCTGCAGGCCACAAGGACAGGGTGGGTGGGTGTAAGGGGGTTTAACGTCCTTTTCCACCACATAGGGTGATATCAAAGACGGGGCAACGATGAAAAAGCCAGCACAAATATTTGGCCCCAGCCGGGATCGAACTCACGACCCGAGCATTAGAAGTCCAACGCTCTACCATTCGACCACCCCGGCTCCCCGCCACAAGGACAGAGGCTGCGCGTGGGGGGGGGGGGGGGGGTAAGAGGGGTCAAGTTTGGTGTTTGAAGTACTCAGTTTTGCGAGTGTGCTAGTTTGTTGTGATCTGTGCTGTCACGATAAAGCGTGATTTTCGTGATTTTTGTATTTGGTAGGGCAAGGTGCATGCCAGGGGGTAGCAAGAGGAGGCTATAGCTGCCAGTGAAGCTTGGGCTTCTTTTGCACACAAGTGAATTTGGGTGAAAGTACACTAACATTACGCCAGTGAGGCCTGAGCGGAGAGGAGACATTAATTAAAAGGAAAAAAAAAAACAGTTACGTGCCCTTGAATGGTATGTGCATGGTAATTTTTGTTTCTGTATCGAAGCTTTTGTAGGGGTGACTATGATGCCTGAGGCTAATAGGGAATATATAGGCATTTTGAAGCCTCTGGCATTTGTATTCTTTGACCTGCCTTGACCGGTGACACTTCACGCTGGAGGAATACTTCAAGCGTGTCACGCCAGGATAGCTGAATGGTTCAGCGCTGGACCGTCAATGCTCGGGCCCTAGGTTCGGATCCCGCCATGGGACCAAACATTAATTTTGTGCTGACCGGCCTTTTCTCGTTGCCCCGTCTTTGACATCACTCTTAACTGGTAGAAAAACTCACCATAATGGCCGGAGTGGATCATATTTTCAGTCCAGGGGAGGTGAGCGCTAGAGTTACTTCCCCTCGTTTCCCGCCTTTTCCTTTGGCACGCATCATGCCATTACGTAACAGCTCAGCCTAGGTCCCGCGGCGTCCCGCAGAGCGCGGCGACCAGTGGCTGCGGACGGGTTAGAGCCCGGGAGAGGGGGTGGTGACAATAACTTGCTTCACTCTCAGAACGAAGCCAGCCAGCCCCAACAGGTTCTTTCTCCGCGGTAGTGCGTTTCTCTACTTCGCAAGTCTGGGGAAAGACGGTTTTGTGTGTGTGTGTTGTTTTGTTTTGACAGCGAAACCTCCTTCAGAAAAATAATTTTGAGTCAGCGCGGATTGAATGTGGTCGACGTGGAAGTAAGAGCAGACACTTTTTTTTTTTTTGGCCTTAGTGTTCATGTGTGGCTTTGCATTTATACATCCGTTTTCGCCAGCTAATGTTGACAAGGAAGATATTTCCATAGACGTGATCGAATGCACTCTGGTCACAAAGACCGTTTTTGTCAGCGTATGCAGTTTGGTGTTGTTGCTTTCCCGTGGGATTTTTAGTGGGACACCCCTCATAATTCACTCTTAAAAGCTCGAGCCCGACCATCCCTGCCCGCTGTATGATTAGACGGTTAATTTTTTTTTTTACTACTTTATTGTCCCTTTCGGGAAATTCGGGCTGCTTCCCCCGGGGGGAAGCGCGTCGCCGCGGTGCAGCGCCACCCAATATTTTTATTTTATTTTTTACAATTTTGCTGGGGGAGGAAAGCCGAATAACCCGGAGAGAAACCCCCGATGAGCAGCCCGGTAGCCAGGAAAAACCGGTATCACATAATTATCACAAGCTCGACCTGGACTCGAACCCACGCTTCATCGCCATGACATTGGTGACGACCGTTCAGTAGCGCAGCGGCTAAATCCGACGCGCTGCCTATCAGACAACCGCTCACCCCCAAAACAAGAACAAGCCATTGCACACGACTGGAGTAGGAGCCACTTCAAGACACTACTACACAAGGCGTGGCTCCTCCCCGCTAGGGTCATAGCCGAATGGTAGAGCGTTGGACTTTCAAAATGCTCGGGTCGTGAGTTCGAAGCCTGACTGGGCCCAAATATCTGTGCTGGCCTTTTTCTCTTTGCCCGTCTTTGACAGCACCCTTACGTGGTGGAAAAGGACGTTAAATCCTCAAACACCCACCCACCCCCACCCTCCCCGCTAGGGCCAAAACAACAGAAGATTGCGTAATAGTGGGTAGAAGTGGCTTCTAGTGATATAAAGATTCAAGTGAAATTGCTATGTTTGTTTGGGTTTTTAAGCGGTAACGACTCCACTTCTGTCAATCAAAAGTATCGAGCCCCCAGAATTCAGCCAATCGCGTCTCGCGGCACTGATAATGAGCACAACACACGGCATGGTCTGGCATTTGCCAGACGCTACAACCAGGAAAGCACGACGTCGTGTAGTTTGAGAAGACGCTGCCGGAAACACGGAAAGATGCAGAAAGTCTTTTGACGTCATTTGAGGAAAAAGACCATTGCGTCAATCTCTTTCATCTTGAAATCACCCCTTTTCCCATAATATGACGTCATGGACGTACTGTGTTTTGCTAATACACGGCAGAGTAAAGGGGCGGGGTTTTGGTCTCGGGGCTCGCGGAGTGGAGTCGTCTATTAATTATTATGATGACGAAGGGGTTGGGTGGGTGGGTGTTTGGGGGTTTAACGTCCTTTTCCACCACATGCGGGTGATATCAAAGACGGGGCAACGATGAAAAAGCCAGCACAAATATTTCAGCCGGGATACGAACTCACGACGGACCCTAGAAGTCCAACGCTCTACCATTCGGCCACCCCGCCTCCCCGATGACGAAGGGGAAAATTGTAAGAGACAAAAGGGGAACATTGTAAGAGACAAAATGTTCTGTGAGAGACTTTGGTTGCTTGTTTGTTGCTTTTGTTGTTGTATTTGTTGTTGTTGCCTTGAGGTTTTGTGGTTGTTGTTTTTTGCTTTCTTGTTGCGCACACGATGATACAGTACTTGTCCGTGCATGTGTACACGAAGGAGAGACACCTCCGCAAACGAGCCTGTACGTGAATTTCACGCAATTCCAACCTGCGCCTCAGTATCCGTAGGAAAATTAACAACTAGGCCAAAGTTCTTGTTACACAGGATTCAGCGTCAGCTGGGCTTTACAACTATTGCCCTACACTGCGACATGCGACGAAGCACCACAGCGTACACTCCAACACTGCTAACACAACCAAGATTTTGCTTTTAAAATCTGTGCAACCTAGCTGAGAAAATGCGAGTTTAGAGTAATGTACCAGTCTCAATGCTCGGATTCGAATGAGTTCGAATCATAATCATTCACTGGACGAGCGCGCGCGCGCGCGCGCGCACACACACACACACACACACACACACACACACACACACACACACACACACACACACACACACACACACACACACACACATACACACACGCAGAGAGAGAGAGACTTTGGGGCCAAACTAGTATTTGTGCTAGCGGCCTTTTTCTCTTTGCCTTGTATTTGATATCACCCTTACGTGGTTGGAAAGGACGTTAAACTCACCGAACACCCACCCTACACCCACCACTGTTCGGGACCCACCCCGGCCTTGCCGTCTGAACGACTTGAAAAATATTTCTTCGGTCATGTACTTTTAGTTCTACACAAAAACAACGTTCTCACTTTAAAGGTGTGCCCACGGATCCCTGCCCTGTTTTGCTCGCAATGAA
Source organism: Batillaria attramentaria (assembly GCA_018292915.2). NCBI lineage: Eukaryota > Metazoa > Mollusca > Gastropoda > Batillariidae > Batillaria > Batillaria attramentaria. The sequence goes on along the minus strand of JACVVK020000115.1, from coordinate 312,208 downwards.
CTTTGTGCTGCGCAAAATAAGTCTACATGAAACGCCATAAAAATGACATTAGCCGCTATGAAAAATACATGAATTTTCTGTTCTGAAGCTCGCCTACTTGTATTGACCTGTTTACGAAGCTGTCCTAGATGTGTGCCACTCTGGCCATAACCCAGCATGTGTCGAGATAACTACTGTATCAACAAATACCGCGGTTGCCAGTTACGAAGAGTCGGGTGCTCTCCAGCGCTGGAGACGCGAACGGTCCTCCTGATGTGGGCTACGCATGCGATACAGGCTACGCGACACAGATGCAAATCTGGAGGAAAACGCTATATATTCCTCTTACACATAACGCTGCAGATGACACCCTAGTAATGCTTTAAAATTCACAAAAAATTCACAAAAATCAGGCAGCCATAGACTCATGCGTTGAGGAAATTTAAACAAATTCCAATATTTCGTTTTTTGGCAATGTTGGCAGCGACCACATACCCCCTCATTCCACGGTCGTCTGCTGGCTCCTGTGCCAGCCACGCATGAATACAAATAGTCCACAAGCCAGCCTCATATTTCCCTAATTTTACTATTACCTGGCATGAAACTTGTTTACAAAGCCAACAAAAAGCACCAGATTGCCATATTTTACTATGCACACAAATTTTAAAAGGGGCAAAGATTTTTTACTATATTTAGCCCACTTGTTACTACATGCCCCGGAAGCTAATACCGTCGCGTAGCCGATGGCGAGCAACGTGAGCGTTTCGACCGGCGAAGGTGTTCGCGATGAAGATGGTAGTGCGGCATCGTGTGTGACTCGAGTAGCCTAGCCCACATGCCGAGTCTATTAAGCCTAGTCTCGGTCCAAAATCGCGCACGTTCACGCATGTTCACGCGCTATAACGAGAATCGGCAACCGCGGTATTCCCGCTCACATACCCTTTGAAGTCTTGCTTGACAGTGACGGACAAAGGTTTTGTAAACTACGTCGCTGACAGTGCCATTTTCCCCCCAGGCTGTGCTTTATGATTATTTTATTTCTTAGGTTTCTTCAAATAAATAAAAAATAAAAATAAAAAAGGGGGGGGGGGTGAGGGGCTTTTGGAACTGTTTATCGCCACAAACTTAGATCAGTCACGCCAGTACACACACACACACACACACACCATCACCATGTCCTTAAGTCACACACACACACACACACACACACACACACACACACACACACACACACTACTGACACACCATCACCATGTCCTTAAGTTTAGTAGTACTGATTAATCTACTCGCCCAGTCAGCCGTCCGGTTTGCATGACGCGGTCCTCTGCTCAGCTGACGTCAGTGACGTACACCGAGCCAGCATGCGACAGACAGCAGTGGAAATACTGCAGTGTAAAGACTCGCTCACACCAGTGCACTCATACCGGACAGTTTCAACAGTGTCCATACGCAACAGTTGTCTCGTGATCCACGTATATATATAATACACAAGGGGCGGGTCGCGGTCACGATTGACGGACTTCTACCTTCACCGACTCAGCCAGCCTCAACTGGCTGCCTGCGGGAAAGGCTGTATATTGTGTGTCGCAGCGCACCTTCCAGGCGTTATTAGACCGAGAGCCGGCCGCGGTGCAACAGCAGCGGACATGACAGTTCGGAAACTCTCTACGTTCGTTCTCCTGATTGTTGCAGGTGTTGGGTGTTTTACCACAGCACAAGGTAGGAGAGGCTGTGTATGTGCTGACTCAGTGTGTAGTCAGTGTGTACAAGAGGGTTTGGGAACGGAGTCGTGCGAATGTGTGTGTGTGTGTGCCAGTGTGTGTGTGTGTGTGGCCGAGAGAGAGAGAGGGGGGGGAGGGGGGGGCTCAGCGCGTCCTTCAAAGCCATGTTGGTTTTGTTTGTTTTTTGGGGGGGATAGGTTGGGTGGGTGGGGAGGGGAGGATGGAGGGGGGGGGGGGCGGGGGCTGTGCAGTTTAAGAGATCTACTCAGTGTATGCGCCCCCTTATTTGTGAGGAGAATGAAATGCTGCCAGTGGTGTCTGTATCCGAGCGTGACTTTCTTTTTGCAAGCAACTTGAAGGCGACGAACGACTGGGGTCCAGCCTGCATTCAGTGTATGATAGGTATAATATGCTGTCTCCTAGGTCCAGATGCCGTGCAGAGGAGTAAATCGATTGTACTGCTGCAATCTCGAGGCCTCGGCTGGCGATACTGCATGACGGTGATATAAACTGTGCAGGGGCGCCGGAAGATGTTGGGGGGGGGGGGCAGAATCTCGGAGGGGGGAACGTTGAACGAAGAAAGTGAAAAGCGGGGGGGGGGGGGGGGGGGGGGAGGGAGGGGGGGAATCAAATGCTGCGTAGACAAAAAACCTTTACGAACCAGGACGTTGCCCGAAAAAAAAGTGAAAAGCGGAGGAGGGGGGGGGGGCAATCAGAGGAGCGGACAGCCTTCGGTCCGCAAAAACAGAAGTTCTCTGTTGGGTGGGATGAGGGAGAGAGCACTAACTAAGAGGGGTAGGGGGAGAGGTAGGGGAAGGGGGGGGCAAGAACATGGCTTTGCCCCCCCCCCCTCTTGCCATAGTCACCTGATTTTCCAGGGGGGGGGGGGGGGCAAAAAGACACTCTTGCCCCCCCTGCCCCCCCCCGGTTCCGGCGCCCCTGACTGTGACAATCCCCACCTATCCCGAAAAGCACGGGAAGCCGGGGTGGCCGAATGGTAGAGCGTTGGACTTCCAACGCTCGAGTCGTGAGTTCGAATTCCGGCTGGGGCCAAATATTTGTGCTGGTTTTTTCATTCATTGTTGCCCCGTCTTTCATATCAGTCACCCGTATATGGTGGAAAAGGACGTTAAACTCCCAAGCAAACAAACGTCTGAAAAGCACCACGGTGCCGCAGTCGTGTGCATATAATAATGATCTATTATTATGACTTCAAACTATGGCACAGTGTGTGGAGGGGAGTATGACCGACTCAGATAACATGCAGCGAGAACTCCTCTACCCTACAGTGCCTGATAAAAAGTTGTCTGCAAGGCCGGAGAGAGAGAGAGAGAGAGAGAGAGAGAGACTGACTGAAACGTTTATTTCAGGATAAAGACTTGTAGGCATGGTCTGCCTATCTTACAAGCTGTCCTGCTAATCTAGAAACACTAAAAGATAAAAACTAATATGACAAAAAGTATACCTGACACGAAAAATTAAACACGCACAAACAGAAGAAGCGCAAGAAATTCTAGGGAAACACATCGGGAAATAGGTGAAAAAGTTGACAGCATGGTGTTTGAAATTGTAGTATGCGACACAACTTGTAAAAAGAGAGAGAGAGAGGGTGGGTGGGTGTTTGGGAGTTTAACGTCCTTTTCCACCACATAAGGGTGATATCAAAGACGGGGCAACGAGGAAAAAGGCCAGCACAAATATTTGGAGAGAGAGAGAGAGGGAGAGAGAGCATGGAGAAAAGCGTGCTTTCCGACTGTGCCTCAAGCGATCGATATCTGGTACGCAGTATTACGCTGCCACTGTCTGAGTGGTTGCAGGTTATGCGGTAGTAATACTGACTGACTGACTCCGCGGCTAAAGATAGTACACTGAGAATTTTCGCTCCTTTTCAAATTTGTGTGCAGCGTAAAAATTAGCAATCTGGGGCTGTTTCTGGGCTTTGTAAATAAGTTTCATGCCAGGTAATAAAACAAAAATGAGCCTGGCATGTGGACTATTTGGATTCATGCGCGGCTGGCACAAGAGCTAGCAGACGACAGACTGAGAAATGAGGGGGTAGCTGGTCGCTGCTAGCATTGCAAAAAAGTGGAATATTGGAATTTGTTGAAATTTACCCTAAAAATGAGCCTTTGGCTGCTGGATTGTTTTGTGTGATTTTGTTGTTGTTGTTGTTGAATTTTAAAGCATTTCAGTCTACTGTTTGGTGCACAGCGTTACGATATAATTATAGCGTATTTAAAATAATCCCTATCGGTATTGTGTAGCCTGCAGTAAAAGTATTTTTGTGTGCAGGGCCCGTATGTAATTAGTCGAGGTTAGGGCTTTTAGCCCCGGGTTAGAGTCTAACCTCGAACTAAACTATAGTTCTAGGGTAAAATTTTCAGGTTTTTTTTTTTTTTTTTTTATATCAGGAAGCGGGCCCATTCCAGAAAGGTGCCTAAGCCATTACAGGAGGATTTTTTTTTCTTACTTTTTTCGCTTCCCATTTTTTAGTTAATTTTGTTTTTGGGTTTCTTTTGTCCTAGTCTGGGTTAGGCCCGTAGCCATGGGTTAAATTAACCTCGACTTTTACATACGAGCCCTGGGGTCTGATGAAAAAAGACTCGTTTAGGCTAGTCCGAGACGTGTTAAGTGTCATCAGCGTTTTCTCCCTGAAATAGTCAGACATGTCCTAGTATGACCTTATGCATCACGTACTTTTTTCTTTTTTTTTAAATTAGGCTCAGCTTAGTCAAGCTTGTGTGTGTGTGTGTGTGTGTGTGTGTGTGTGTGTGTGTGTGTGTGTGTGTGTGTGAATGGTTATGACAGTGACTCTGTTACTCGGTGAATTTTATCGCAAGGCAGCCGGCTAGAGTCCAGCGACGTGTACAGTGCTCTCTCTTCCCCCCCCCCCCCCCTCTCTCTCTCTCTCTCACCCCCCCCCCCCTTACACAGTTGTCGTTTGTTTTACATCTCAGGCCGTAAGTGCAATGGTGCGTCAACAACTGTGAACGCAGGAGCAGGGCCCGGCACCATTTATTCTCCCGGATATCCTGACGACTACTCCAAGTAAGTGTATGGTCAGACACAGACGACAGTGCCCTGCCACTGAGCCCAACATGCACGCACGCTCACGTGAATCACGCGCATCAAGTTCTCACACACGTAGGAACATTTAACGATTACAAATAATGATAATAATGATGATGATGATGATGATGATGATGATCGCATTGATATAGGCGCTTTATCCCAGATATTTGGCTCAAAGCGTCGCGAAGTAAACCCAACACGCACGCTCACGTAAATCACACGCATTCTCTTAGACACATGGTGAGAAAGGTTAGCTCAGCCGTTCAAGACTCACAAGTAACCAGTGATTCTGTCCATGTTTCATTTTCGTGTGCTGAACATGGCGTGAGGTTTCTAAACTAGCGTTCTTGGAGAGATAGCCCCTTCGAGCGGTCAGAATAAACGGTGCCTGGTAAAGTAGCTCCGCTCATCATGAACCCTGAGTCCGACCACCCCCTGCCCGCTGTAATTATAATAAGACGGGTTAAAAAGAACAAGCCACTGCACACCAGAAGGAACCAATTCAAGCTGCAATTACGTAAGGCGTGGGTCTTCCCCCCAAGTTAGGCGCGAGACTGCTGCCGATTCCGTAGTAGTGGCTTGAAATGGCTTCTAGTGATCTGAAGATTTCAAGTAAAAATGCGATTTTTATGTAGGCTTTTAAGAGTTGAGATATTGCGCTTGTACAGGCGTAGCCACAACTGAGTACCGCGCAGAAACAAAAATCTCCCCATTAATCTTAACGATGACGACTTTAAGAGATGAACTTCTTCTTCTTCTTCTCCTTCTTTTATTTTTTTCCCCACGTCTCTACATTTCAGTCCAGTTTTTCCATGCAGATTTCTCCGCCATGCTGTTTGTAAAGTGGTTCAGATGAGCACCTATATATAAGTCTTTGCTTGTTGTGCTCTCTTTCAATGTATTACTGTTTGCTGTTTGACGGTGATCCGGCTTCAACGAATAAAAATGTTTACACCAAGAGATGAACTGTCCTTTCGTACACGACACGAGACGCCCGCGAAACCAGAAATTTATCAGTGCGTTCACAACGGTTTCTTCTGCAAAAACAAAAAATAATGAGTAAGCAAAGAAATAAAGAGCGCATCCCATTTCAGCTCTGACAGTTGCTCGTGGCGTGTGACGGCGCGTGCAGGGGAGGTGGTACAGCTGGAGGTGTTGGACATGGATGTTGCCAGAGAGAATAGCACGGACTGTGGCGACTTTCTCGTTGCTTACGACGGTCAGGGTTCCTTCAGTCTCATTCAGTCTGATTTTAAGACGGTCGTAGTTGTTGTTGTTGTTGTTGTTTTTTTTCCCAACTCTTTTTGCCAGCTCCAGTGGTGTTCCTCCCAGGTCGTGGGTGGAATCCACGGAGGGCTCGAAGGCTGGGACAACTTTTTTTTTATTATGCATGATGATGGAGATGAGGATGATGGTAAGATGATGCTATGGAGGTCCATGTGGTTTGGGACTGCGGGACAGGGCCGCATTCCACGCTTCCTGTCATAAATATCCCGGCGTTCACCAGGCCCGGGAACTACGGCACCTGCGGTGCCGGCCGTGTAATCATCCACATCAGAAGACGTGTCATACCAAGGGAAGCACCCCCAAAGTCGCACCCGTGAAGTGGGTGAATCTCGGCTGTGTGGCAACAGCCTCCCCATTGGGCCCATAGCACACCCGCTCTGGGTAGGAGCCGACCTAGGTAGGAAAAATCCCGCTTGTCTCGGCTGGGATTCGAACCCGGGTCTCCCGGTCCATGGTCCGAAGTGCTAACCACTACACTACGGGGGCCGGTGTTGTTGTCGTTGTTGCTAATGATGATGTTGCTGTCGTTTTATGTGTCTGTGTGGGTTTTTTTTTTTTTTTTTTTTTGGGGGGGGGGGGGGGGGGGGGTTGTTCTCGTTGTTCGTAATAATGTTGATGTCGTGTGCTTTGTGTGTGTCTGTGTAGGTGTTGTTGTTGTTGTTTCTTAATTATGTTTTTGTTGTTGTTTGTTAGGTTGTTGTTGCTGTTGTTGCTTTGTTTGTTTTTTGTTTGTTTGTTTATTTTTGTTTATTGTTGTGGTGGTGGACGGGGGAGGCCTTTCGTTTTGTTTAGTTTGTTTTGGTTTGGGTTTTTTGTTTGGTTGGTTGGTTTTTCTTGTAGTTTTGTTGTTGGTTTTTGTTGTATGGTTGTCGGTTACTGTTTGTGAGAAGACAGGTTTCTGCTTATTTAGTTTGTTTTGATTATTTTCATTCAGTTGAGTTATTTCATACTTGTTTTCCTGTCTTGGGGGAGATATCGGGGTTGTTTTCTTTTGTATTGTTTGTTTTTGATTTGTTGGATCGGTTCGTCGTTTCTCGTTTTGCCTTGTGGAAAGTTTTAGAAGATCGAACTATACCCAAATTCGATAATTTTGGTAAAACGCATCCTTTGCATTTGTTTCCCTCAGGACCTAGTGCATCCTCGACAGAGCTGCGCAAGTGGTGTGGAACCTACCTCATACAGTTCCGCTCCACTGGCCAGGATCTCTTCCTACACTTTCAGACAGATGCGATGAGCACGAGGAAAGGCTTCGCCATCAACTACTACTCCGTGGCTGCATGTAAGTAACACGGACCTGTCTGAGGGCCTCTTAGTGACTGTTGTTATGGCCTACAAGTGGTGCCGTTTCCTTCCCTTGTAGTGCGGGATTTTTAAAGTTGTTTCTCTATAGAGAAACAACTTTATGAGACGGGGCAGATTTTGCTACGCGCAGCAGCAAGTTTCAGTGATACAAAACAAGACTGTGACGTTTCTCCACACAATACATACTTTCACGCACACAGTGACGTAACGAAATCTGCGTCATAGACACTTGACGTGCACACTATGCTGCTGCGTTCTTTTTGGCGGGAGTTGTGAGACGTGTGTCTGTGTGTGTGGACGGATGTAATGATGGCTATCTCCTAAACTACTCGCTGGAGGCCTTTTTACTTTGAGATAAAATGGGAATTCACCTTCTCCAGAGCTACCTTTCACTATTTTTAGCCTGCCGCATTTTCAGAAGAATTATCGCCGATTTTAAAAAATCGGTCATGTTACGAATTTTTCCGAAAAAAAATGTTCAAACGGCTTCATTTTCTGAAATTGGGAAGATCATCCAATTATACTGCCTGTTTTCGTAGCTCAGCTCTGTAGCTCTGACAGGTTTTGTGTAAGAAAAATATTTCCGAGGTAGGGGTGGTTTGCATATAAGGCCAAATATCTATGAAAAGACTTCTTCAAATTACTCATCATTCCGGAATTTTTGTCACTTGTGCCAACTGCACATATGACATGAACTACTGCACTATTACAGCTTTAGTATTAAGAATAACAGAGCTTTTACATAAACACATTTTTTTCACGTTTCTGCGAGAAGCGCCGGTCCAAAAAGTTCCAATTTTGCAATTTCGTAAGTGCAATCCAAGGCACTTAAGTCCACGTTTCATCAGCTCTCTAGATCTTCCAGATTTTATGTCAAAATTAATTCAGTCACGGAAGTCACAAAAGCAACAAGGAAATCACAAGATATGAAGAAGTATCATCTGTCAGACAGCAGCGTGAGGCTGACGTCAAATGTTTGGTTCACAGACAAAATCTGCAAGTATCGTCACTGCTTCCGACATTTCATCAGCCCTCTAGATCTTCCACATTTCATGTGAAAAATAATTCAGCCGGAGAAGTCTCAAAGCCAACAGGGAAATCACAAGACATGAACAAGCATCCTCAGACGATCTCAGTGCTAGAGGCTGACGTCAAAAGTTTAGTTCACGAAATTGACGTCATCTCTCTCTCTCTCTCTGTATGACGACCTGCCTGAGGCTGACGTCAAATGTTTAGTTCACGGAACTGACCTCTCTCTCTGTCTCTCGGGAGCCAGGGTGGCCGAATGGTAGAGCGTTGGACTTTCAATGCTTAGGCTGAGAGTTCGAATCCCGGCCGCTGGGGCCAAATATTTGTACTGGCCTTTTTCTCGTTGACCCGTCTTTGATATCACCCTTATGTGGTGGAAAAGGACGTTAAACTCCTAAACACCCACCCACCCTCTCTCTCTGCCTCTCTCTCTCTCTCTCCCTTCTCCCCCCACTGACCCGGCCCCACCCCCAGTCACGTGGCTAATCGGTCGAGGTCGTAGAGGATCTAGTGTCATTGGCAGAACTTGCAGAGGGGAGAACCGGCAACAATAACAACAAAACAGACAAAATAAAATGAAGTTTGGAGAAACAACTTCGTAGGACGGGGCCGTTCCTCCTTGTTTTTTTTCACGGGCGTCATGGATCGGATTTCGATGCGTTTATTGTGTCGAACAGAAAAGGACAATGTATAACAACACAATACACAAACACACAGACACAGACAGACACAGACACAGACAGACAGACAGACAGACAGACAGACAGACAGACAGACAGACACACACACACACACACACACACACACACACACACACACACACACACACTGCTGAACACAAAAACAGTGTAAAACAACAACAACGCACACACTCACGCACGCACGCACACTGCTGGACACAACAGTGTAAAACACAACACAACACACACCACACCACACCACTCCACACCACACCACACCACACCACACCACACCACACCACACCACACCACACCACACCACACACACCACACCACACAACACCACACAGATTTTTTGTCCTTAATTCTGTTAGGATGCAGACAACTATGTAATTCGAATTCAATACATTTGGCATCAACTGCATTTCATTTTCTTTTGGTAATGTCAAGATGACACCGAATGCACCGGTGTAGTGACTCACAGACTGACAGTGGGAACAACGCCGTTGTTTCTGGACATCTCGGCTGCCGGTCTTCCCAGGAGTAAAATGTGAGTGTTAATTGATAGAGAGGGTCTTGACTGAAGGTAACACGCTGACCACAGAAACTAAGGGACCACCAATTAATAGACGACTCCACTCGGCAAGACCCGAGGCCAAAACCCCGCCCCTTTACTCTTGACAAATCACAGTACGTCCATGACGTCATTGTGTGAGAATGGGGGTGATTTCAGGATGAGCGAGATTGACGTAGTGGTCTCTTTCCTCAAATGACGTCAGCGGACTTACTGCTTTCTTCCCAAGTTGAAGTCAGAAGTCAGTGTGTTGCATACGGAACTCTGCTAATCTCTAAGATACACTGTTTCGAGCTCACAGTTGCAGTAACAAGCGCCACTGTTCCAAAACACATGTCTCTCCATCTATATTAAAATAAAAAAAATAGTAATGTTAGAAGTAGTACCTTTAAATGTTGATTACAAGTTTCCGGACTAGATACCGCCAGAAAACATCATGACTCTCTCTCTCTCTCTCTGTCTCTGTCTCTCTCTCTCTCTAAAAAAGTCACTCTCTCTTCAAACAACCTTTTGACTTTTGTCTCTAGTCAGTGCACATGGACATTCGAGACAACAGGTTCGCAGCTTCTGAGAGTGGAGACCGTTACTACATCTGGTTACTTGGACTGTGAAGACGGATATCTTTCCGTATCTGAAGGTAGGGTCGTTGATGATTGGCTGCTTATTGGTACACCTCTCAGTCCCATAGCGGCTGCTCTTTCCGGAGGAAGCATGTCGCCACCGTGCAGCGCCAGCCTTTTTTTTTTTATCAGCGTACATGATGTGTACATGGCTTCCGATTCTGCGGACCCTGGAATGGGAGTTTGAACGTGCGCACTTGATATTGTGCTTGCGCGTGTGTGCACGAAGCCGAAGGCGAGGCAGGCAGCGTAAACGAGTCCGCACGCGAATTTGACTCGATTTGGAAAGGAAAACTCCTTCAAATTCCTGCCCAAGGTTGCCAAGGTTGCCACACACCCGAAACTCATCCACTTCACGGGTGCAGCCTTTTGGGGGCTGCTTGCCTTGGTATGACACATGTCGTGATGCGGACGATTACACGCAGGTGCCGTATGCTCGGTAGCTACGGCAAACACATCGAAACATCTCGTAGTTTCTTTCGTGGTAAACCGCTCGAACTAATCATGTGAGCTCTATTTATTTCATCTTCTTCAGAGAAAGACTCCGCGTCCGGAAACACCGTGAAATGGTGCGACAGTTTCGTAGCGCCGTTTTCCTTCTACTACTCGGCGGAAAGCGGTGGCAAAGTGGTGATTGTGCTGAATATGGAAGCCAAGACCTTCAGCAGAGACAGCGATCTGAGGAACCTCCGTTTCAAAGTAGAAACTCGCTCTAATGTGGGTAAGTCCAACAGCAATAACCTAAAATTAATATGGTATGGTATGGTATGGTATGGTATGGTATGGTATGGTATGGTATCGCCTGGTATCGTGTGGTATGGTATGGTATCGTCTGGTCTGGTCTGGTCTCGTCTGGTCTCGTCTGGTCTCGTCTCGTCTGGTCTCGTCTGATATGGGTGGGGTGGGTGTTTGGGAGTTTAAAGTCCTTTTCCACCATGTGTGGGTGTTATCAAAGACGGGGCAACAAGAAAAAGGCCAGCACAAATATTTAGCCCCAGCCGGGATTCGAACTCACGACCCGAGCATTGAAAGTCCAACGCTAACCATTCGGCTATCCCGGCTCCCCCTGGTACGGTATGATTTTCCATAAATAAATATAATAACTATAAATATAACTAAGATATAAATTTCTTCTAAAACGTTCAAGGCGCCGCAGGTCCGGAGGACAAGCAGTGAAAACCTGCTGCTGATAAGCGCTACTTTAACTGTAAACCTCCACCCTGCTATTCACGCTGGTGCGTGCAACAGTATTTCTGTTTTCAACGCAACCGACAACAGCCTACTCTGCTTTGAAAGACAGACGTTGGATTTTTAGCGCGCACGCGCTTGTGTGTGTGTGTGTGTGTGTGTGTGTGTGTGTGTGTGTGTGTGTGTGTGTGTGTGTGTGTGTGTGTGTGTGTGTGTGTGTGTGTGTGCGTGCGTGCGTACACGGAGGCAGGACAGGCAGCATGGTCGAGGCTGCATGTGGTTTTGACTCCATTTGGAAAGGAAAAATCCAAGAAATTCCTGGACCGTTTTTCTGGGTGTAATAAAACACGCACGTCAAAGCGACCTCTGCGTTTTGCTCCATGCCGGTACATGTATATATACTGGATCCTTGTCAACCGGTTACGTTTACAAATGTCCTGAACGTCTTTCCAGAAACATGCACCCCTTCTCAGACGCCGGTACTGGAGTTCGAAAAAGCACCCCTATACTTCTCCGTTCCATACGCAACAAATTCAGCTGGGTAAGTTAGATATTCGAGTTTTATTTTAATTTTGATTTTTAAAAAAAATTCTCTCTCTCTCTCTCTCTCTCTCTCTCTCTCTCTCTATATATATATATATATATATATATACAGAATTATATATATATATATATAATTTAAAAAATCAAAATTAAAATATATATGAAGAAGCAGACACAAAATTGACACATGGCATAGCACACACACACACACACACACACACACACGTGCACAAATATATCTATATCACACTCGTTCATACTCTCACGCACGCACACACACACACACACACACACACACACACACACACACACACACACACACACACACACACACACACACACACACACACACACACACACACACAGAGCTTTGCTGGCTTACAACTACAGAGAGAGAGAGAGAGAGGAAGAAAAAGAAGAAAAGTTTCAGTTAAAAAAAAATGAAAGAGTTTTGTTTTGTTTTAGCTATGATTTGGACAACTGTTTGTTTGTTTGTTTGTTTGTATTGGTTGGTGTTGTTATGGCCTGATGTCTCTAAAAAGCCCGTGCAAAATTCGCAGTTTTACTTGAAGCCTTCAGATCACTAGGGGCCACTTCAAGCCACTATTATGCAGTCTGCAGCGGTCTGAGGTCAAGTGGGGAAGGCGCACGCCTTGCGTAATAGTGGCTTGAAGTGGCTCCTGCTGGTGTGCAGTGGCTTGTTCTTTTTAACACGTCTTTATCATACAGTGGGCAGGTGCTCCTAAGAGTTATTGCTCTTGTTGCTTTTTGGGTGGTTGGGTGGGTGAGGTTGTTTTGTTGTTTTTGTGTTAGTTTAAAGGCTTTTTGTGTGTGTGTTTGTGTGTGTGTGTGGGGGGGGGGGGGCGGGGGGGGGGCGGGATTGGGGATGCGGGGGGGGGGGGGGGGTATTATTTATTGCTCACTTTTCTCAGTAAACAACAGCTAGATTACTTGTGTATATTTAGTGGCCTTATCAGTAAAGTACTCACGATGAATGAAAACTATCATCGACATTTTCGAACAGATCCACTTACTGTACTTGGCAGTTACGCTGGGCTGTATTTAAAACAACAACAACAACAACAACAACAACAACAACAACAACAACAAAAAACCCCACTGATCTCCACCGCAGAAAACTGTAATCAGATGTTTCCTATTTCAGCGGCGGAAGCTGTCCAGTGCAGGTTACCCAGCTCAACCCGGAACACAACAGGGGTGGACTTCGGGTGGACATCATGACTGTAAACAGAGACACGGTGCTGTTTGATTGTAAGGCTAACACAGATGCTGTCATGTTTTATGAAGGTACGAAAACACAGTGATGTGGTGGTAACCAGCCTTATGGAACTCACTGCCTGTGAGAAATGCGTCTACCAAAGAGCAATCTTAAAACGTTCCTATTTCGCTGTCTTGTCTTATGAAGGTACAAAAACCCCAGTTATGTGGTAGTAATCAACCTTATGGAATTAACTCTCTGCCTGCGAGTCTGAGAAATGGCGCCTGCGAAAGAGCAGTCTTAAACACAGTTACGTGGTAGTAACCAACCTTATGGAACTGACTGCCTGCGAGAAATGCGCCCACCAAAGAGCAACCTTAAAACGTTCCTATTTCGCTGTCATGTTTTATGAAGGTACAAAAAACCCAGTTCTGTGGTAGTAACCAACCTTATGGAACTCATTGCCTGTGAATCTGAGAAATGTGCCTGTGAAAGAGCGATCTTAAAACTTCCTTATTTCGCAAAGCCTGCCAGTAATTTCCTGTGTAACCTGCCAGTTTCACCAGTGTACGTCTGTCCATCTTTGTAAAATGTGCGTGAGTGTCGGTGAGTGATCCCTGCATTGAGTTTATTCTAAAGAAATGCGCCCTACAATTATTATTATTATTAGTGTTATTATTATTGTTAACCGCAGTAGGTAGTAGTTGACAGAATCTCTGAATGAATTTTATGATGTGGCCGAAGGGCACAAATACACAGGGCCTCAAAATGCCTATAATTATATTCCCTATTAGCCTCAGGCATCATAGTCACCCCTAAAAATGCTTCAATCTAGAAACAATTACTACCATGAACAGACCATTCAAAGGCACGAACCTGACAGGGGTTTAAAAAAAATGTATGTGTCTCCTTTCCGCTCAGGCCTCACTGGAGTAATGCACGTCTATTTCTCTTTAGGCCAGAGAGCCAGCTCACAGAAGATCCGCTTGCGTCGATTAATTGTGCTCGACTTCTGTGTAAAAAGTCCTAACGTCACTGTCAGCTTGCCTATTTATGTGACCGCCGGCATGTACCTTGACCTACACAACACAAAAATCACGAAAATCACGCTTTTTCGTGACAGCAAAAATCACCAGACCAGCACGCTCGCCAAACAGGGTACCTCAGATAAACACCGAACATGACCCCACGCTCAATTCATGTCCTTACGCCTGTAATACAAGCAAAGGGATTATAACATGAGATAAGCTGATATGACTCAGAGTACAGCAAGATAAGGTAAGGTTAGGGAATGAAAGGTATGGTATGGTGTCGACACGGGAATAGGAGAGAGTATAAGGTGTTGTATGATGCTGTAAGTTATAAGGGAAGGGATAGTGTATTTAAAGGGAAAGTATGGTAAGGTAAGGTAGGGCGGGGTATGGTATTGTATGGGAATAGGAGAGAGGGTAAGGTATGGTATGATGCGGTAAGGTACGGTAAGAAGAAATAATGTATTTAAAGGGGAAAATATGGTAAGATAAGGTAGGGCGGGGTATGGTATGGTATAGGAGAGAGGGTAAGATAAGGTGTGGAAAGGGAAAGTATGGTAAGGTAAGGATGGAAGGGACTGGATGGTATGGTATGGTATGGTATGGTATGGTGTAGTATTGGAAGGTCAGGTACGGTGAGAAAAGCTTTGGTGTGGTATAGTAAAAGTGATGGAAGGATTGATGTGGATGGGTGTTTGACAGTTTAACGTCATTTTCCCACCACGTATGGGTGATACCAATGATGGGGCAAGGAGAAAAAGGCCAGCACGAATATTTGGGCCCCAGCCAGGATTCGAACTCACGACCCGAGCATCTAAAGTCGTGATGGAAGGGAATGTATGGTATGGTATGGTATGGTATGGTATGGTATGGTATGGTATGGTATGGTAAGGGAAGATAAGTTAAGGGGAGGTAAGGTATGGTAAGGCATGGTATGGGCAAGGGTAGATAAGATATCAGAAGGTGACGATTATTCCCCCTGACTTGGAAAGCTTCTAGTTAAATTAATTTTCGTGTCGACGATGATGATAATATATACCGTACACTTTGCAGGAAACAAAGTACACATAGTTACTGATCTTTTCATTCGCAGGTACAGCCGTGGACGAGGATAAAAGGGCGGCTGGGGAATGCTGGGGTCGCTATGTGGGACCTGTGTTTCGGACAATGTACGGCACAGCCACGTTCGTCGCCGTGCAGGGCAAGACTGTTTTTCTGCGTGTGGTGCCGCTCGGTAAGGTG
Organism: Batillaria attramentaria; assembly: GCA_018292915.2. Taxonomy (NCBI): domain Eukaryota; kingdom Metazoa; phylum Mollusca; class Gastropoda; family Batillariidae; genus Batillaria; species Batillaria attramentaria. The sequence goes on along the minus strand of JACVVK020000115.1, from coordinate 296,721 downwards.
TTTCCACTGGCGATTGAATTGAATTGAATCGAATTGAACTGAGTTGAATTGAATTGGACTGAATGGATTGAAGTGAAGTGAATGAGGTACTGAATGAAGTGAGTTTGGTACGGCTTGGTAAGTTGCTTTCACTGGCAACTGAATTGAATTGAATTGAATTGGACGGAACTTGTGGTACGGCTCGGTAAGGTGCTTGCACTGCCAATGGAATGGAATCGAATCGAATTGAAACTAAGCTGAACTGAATAGAATTGAATTGAACTGAATTGAATTGAAGTGAAGTGAAGTGAAGTGAATCGGTCGAGACATGTGGTACGGCTTGGTAAGGTGCTTTCACTGGCAATTGAATTGAATTGAATTGAATTGAATTGGACGAGACTTATGGTACGGCTCGGTAAGGTGCTCGCACTGGCAATGGAATGGAATCGAATCGAATTGAAACTAAGCTGAACTGAATAGAATTGAATTGAACTGAATTGAATTGAAGTGAAGTGAAGTGAAGTGAATCGGTCGAGACGTATGGTACGACTTGGTAAGGTGCTTTCACTTGCAACTGAATTGAATTGAAATGGACGAGACTTGTGGTATGGCTTGGTAAGGTGCTCGCACTGGCAGTTGAATGGAATCGAATCGAACTGAACTAAGCTGAACTGGATAGAATTGAATTGAACTGAACTGAACTGAAATTAATTTGAATTGAATAGAATTGAATTGGACGACACCTGACCAGACAACAGCTAACGTAATGTGACGTAACGTGATGTGACGTGACGTGACGTGACGTGACGTGACGTGTTTTGATTTAATCTAATCGAATTCAATTACATTGCAATACATTATGTGAAGATCTAATTTAATACCTTTCACATACATTATCTAACAACTGGGGCACTCTTTCAGCCAGCACGTGCTATTGTCAGCATTGTGGATACCTTGAGCATGTATATGACATTGTGTGTGTGTGTGTGTGTGTGTGGTGTGTGTGTGTGTGTGTGTGTGTGTGTGTGTGTGTGCAGTTTATCACAGCCAGTCTTGTGTGAAGTGGATGGATTTGGCAGAGGAAGACACTTACAGGCAGATGGCTACAACCCTGACTTTCCCGACAGGACCTATCCCATCAATGCTTGCGCCGTGAGTCAGCCTATCCCAGTAATGGCTTGAGTTCATGTGTTGTTGTTGTTGTATCTCTGTCTGTCTGTCTGTCTGTCTGTCTGTCTGTCTGTCTGTCTCTCTCTCTCTCTGTACTATGTTTGATTGTTTGTTTGCTTTTGCCTTTTTATTCCATACCATCATTTTGATATTATTTGAAATAGAAGAAAGGACGCTGTACCTAATCTTACATCCTTGAAAAATAAAGTGTCATTGTCATTGTCATTGTCATTCTCTCTCTCTCTCTCTCTCTCTCTCTCTCTGTAAATTGCAAGCAAGTTTGCTGGTACGTCTTTACAAGGAGTGTCGTGTTTTATAATAAAACAACAGGAACTAAAACCACACCATTTAAACTCTGTTTTTCTTCTGTTCGCAGTTAGTGTAATTTGTTACTCTTTTGGTTGGTGCAGGTACTCCCTCTGCCACATTTTGTTCGAGGCAGATGAATCCGATTATCCTTTGGTGAAATTTGACATCGACTTCAAACGGGGCCAAGGGTGTGCCCCTGGAGGAGACTACATTTTGGCATACAATGGTAAACATGTGTTTTGTCTTGTGTTTGTGCGTGCGTGCGTGCGCGGAGAGAGGGCGAGACCGACAGACGGACAGACAGACAGACAGACGGAGAGAATGACTGAGCGATTGAAGTGTCTGATGATCGTCACGTCCATACTAACCTGTTGTGTTGACAACAAAAACAACAACAACAACAGTCGTGAAATTTGGTCGGAATCATTTGCAAAAAGTTGTAGAAAGTTTGTAAATTTCATGATGAAGAAAGGGTGCACTTTACTTTACCATGATGTTTATGGAAGTACGTATCGAACAGGTTCCTGTTTCTGTCCAGATAAACCAACTTTGCATTGATAATGACTTGTATTCAAGACGTATTTTGAAAATACATAACGTAGTTGCCAGTTTGCCAGTTGCCAGTCAAAATGCAGTCACAAAAACGCAGTTGCCTTTGTGTGTCAAAATACATGACGCAGCATTTACGTTGTTTGTTTTTTTGTTTTTTTGTTTTTTAGGTTGTTGTTGGTTTGTTTTGTTTTTTTTATCAAAATACAGTGTTCTGTTTCTGTCAAAATACATGATGCAGTTGCCTGTTTGCGTCAAAATACAAATTCCATTTTTGCATCAGAATACAAGTGCCTGTTTGCGTCGAAGTTCAATTGGCTTTTTGTCAAAATATAACGAATTAATGTATTTTTGTGTCAAAAAACAATTGCCTGTTTATTTCAAAATACATGATGCAGTTTCCAGTTTGTGTCAAACTACATGAAGCAATTTCCTGTTTGTGTCGAAACTGATGACGCGGTTTTCTGTTTGTGTCAAATTACAGTTATTTTTTTCTGTCAAAATTCATGACGTAAGTTCCTGTTTGATCTTACAGGTAACACTACGGATGAGCCCGCCATCTTTAGGTACTGCTACAGGCAGAAAGAAACAAGGTTTGTGATTGGCCAAACCAACAGGATGCTAGTTCAGTTCATCACGGATGGAGACCACAACTTTGGCGAAGTCACCATGACGTACTACTCCGTTGCAGGTATGGTATTTTTAAAGTTTATTTATTGTTTTTAACACATACTAATAATATATTGGGGCGGTCGGTGGTCTAGTGGTTAAGACTTAGTCACCAATGCGAGAGGCCAGGTTCGAGTCCCACTAGGGGCGAAGAATCTTTTTTCTCGTACGTGACACCGTTCATTCGGGCCGATCGTCGGGGGTTCTCTCCGGGTACTCCGGCTTCCTCCCACTTTGCTTTGGGAATGTTCAGTCCACAAAATTAAAAAAAAAAAATGCAATTGTAAAATTCCGAAACTTAAATTGCTGAGCTGGCCCTTCGCACCACGTGATTGTAATGTGTTTATGTCCTGTGTGTGAGAGAATGCGTGTGATTCACGTGAGCGTGCGTGTTGGGTTCAGTTCGCGGCGCTTTGAGCCGATTCATGAAATTGAGCAAAGCGCCTATACAATACTCATTATTACGCTGAGCGAGAGGCTTGTCGGCAAGACCAACTTCTCTGTCGTAGAATTTGAATGTTCGACCGCTCGTGCCAAGTGCAAACAGCATTGTATCGCATGAAGACCTGTATTAATCATGCAGAGCGTAGAGGCGCACTCACAAAATGAAACTGTTCCAAAACATAAGTTGGCATCTTTTAGACCTTGTGAACATGGAATGCGCGTTTAAAGATCAAATACCAAACTGTACTTTTGGAACCCTACTCATTAAATGCTCTCTCTCTCTCTCTCTCTCTCTCACACACACACACACACACACACACACACACACACACACACTGACACACACACACACACACACACACACACAACACACACACACACACACGCACGCACGCACGCGCGCACACACACACACACACACACACACACACACACACACACACACACACACACACACACACACACACAACTAGCACTGTTTATGTCTATCCCTTGTGTAACAGTTGCTACCTTGGGACTGTTTCCATCGTTACATGATAAACACGTGAATTACGCTTTAATTAAGATAAGACAAGATAAACTTTACTCATCCACACATACTGCTATGTATTTATTACATGTGTACATTCTGTTCACTTATACCCAGGGAGGACTCAGGATAAGCTGCCGTGTCCAGTTGACCCAGAAACCGGTTCCCCGAGAACGAGGGAGTTGGAAGCAACGGCAGAATGGCAGGCTCTTACATCAGTCAACTACCCGGGCTACTACCCCCCGTATGTAGTGTGATGTTTCCCCAGAAAACCCCTCAGAATCCAAAGACAATATTAAACCAGAAATCCCCTGTAGAATCCAAAGACAATATTAAACCAGAAACCCCTTTAGAATCCAAAGAGAATATTCCCTTTCGAAACCCCTGAGAAATCGTAGAAATCTTCCCCAGAAACCTCTTACAGTCTTGGTGTTCCACGTCTTTGACATTTTGCAGTCCTACATTTTTGGTTGTCTTTATTTCGATGGATTACGGGGTCCGATTGCCTTCAGCCTCGAAGGTCCCAAACATTTGGCCAATTCTGTGAAAACATTCTATTTGTCTCTCTGTTTCAGGAACTCTGAGTGTTTGTACAAAATCACAGCCAAGGCAGATGAGGTGGTGCATGTGAAAGTTGTTGATACACATTTCGATCCTAAGTGCGACGATCGACTTGTCTTCTACGACGGTAAAAACACTTCAATCATCACTTGCTTGCTGGCTTGCAGGGGAGCCGGGGTGGTCGAGTGGCAGAGTGTTGGACTTCTAATGCTCGGGTCGTGAGTTCGATCCCGGCTGGGGCCAAATATTTGTGCTGGCTTTTTCATCGTTGCCCCGTCTTTGATATCACCCTATGTGGTGGAAAAGGACGTTAAACCCCCAAACACCCACCCGCTGGCTGGCTTGTTGCCCCTTGCCTGTGCACAGTTTGTTCCCTGCAAAGGCAAACAAAAAAAAAAAAAAAAGAGTAAAAGTATTGCGAGTATTGTGAGCAGAGTTTAATTTTCATTGGCCGGGCTTTGGCCTCGGGGTTTGCCGAGTTGAGTCGTCTATTCTCTCGATTTGACCAAAACTCGCGATTCTAAATAACTAAATTGTTTATATTTTGGTCTTTTACATTCCGTCAGCCGTATGCATCCTGGGTACGAGAGACCGTGAGAGTATCCAGAATAATGTTTGAAGTTTACCCGAAACTTAGTTCAAGAGTAATGATTAGGCGGGAGGACCGTAGGTTTAATTTTCTTAAAAGGGCTAATGCTAGCATTTTTTATGCTCATAGATCGTTCTGGACTGGTTTTGGTGGTACATGTATCTGTCATCACACCACGTACACACCTGGTCTCGTCTGTGTTTGTGCGGTTGTTGTTGTTGTTGTTGTTGTGTTGTTGCTAGCAGATGCTACTAGCAGATGCTACTGAAGATTACTACAGTATAATGATGTGCCGTTGCCCATTAGAAATTAACTAAATTACTGGTTATTGATCATTAATGAAAATAATAAAATTTTATTGTCCATGAAATATTACTTTTAAAGTGGATTTTTCCCGATTCACAGCAAAGTAAAAGTCGAACTAAGAATCTACATGTCATAAAAACATATAAAAAATCACATATTCAGTAAAATAATTTAAATTTAATAAAACAACATTCATTATCACATCACTACAAAAAATTACCTAACAAAATATGTTGCATGCATTTTCATTATAAACAGAGTATCCTATCGGAGACAACGTTATTGGTCACGTGTGTGGTGGTGACCTTGACGTCAAGCCGATAGAGAGCAGTGCTCAGTCAATGCTGGTGGTCTTCACTTCGGACAACCAGCGCAATATGGGGGGCTGGAAACTGGAATACCGCTCAGCTGAGCCTTCTACAAGTGGTAAGTGTCCGAGATTTTTTTTATATTTTTTATTTATTATTTTTTTTTATAGGAATCGGTAAGGATGTCCAAATGGAACCGTTTTGGAACGTTAGCTTTTGTTTTTGTCTGTCCTCTTTTTTTTTCATCATCATCTTCCCTTTGTTCCAATTGTATTTCGTATTTTATGTTTACACTTTTTTTAAAGACAAATATTATCAGCTAGATGTACAAGATGTCCGAGATATTGAATGTACCAAACAGTAGCAGTTCAAGCTGCAGCTGAAATATATTCAGTGACTCTTTAAATGACTGACATCAGTGAAATCAGTTCCCTTAAAGGCTGAACTCTCGACGGTACACTGTCTAGTAGTGTAACAACAGTCGTAGAGTTTGAATTTTCGACCGCTCGCGCAAACTGTAAACAACACTGTATCGCATTAAGAGCTGTACTAATCATCAAAATAGAGCAATTCGAGGGTACAGGCGCACACGCGAGCGAAACTGTTCCAAAAAAAAACATAAGATCGCTAAACAAAGACGGAAAAAGCCCATTTAACATAACGCGTTCATGAAGGTGATATTTCTGCAAACCGCAGAATGTATAGTGTCTCGTGTAAGCGCAATGTCATTATTTTAGTTCCCTGTTATAGTGGTGATACCAGTGTGTTCTCATTTCTGTGATTGATGTGATCTTTGCGAGTTAATGTATTCTTTGGGGTGTTTTTTTGTTGGTGGCGGTGGTGTGTTTCTGTGTGTGTGTGTGTGTGTGTGTGTGTGTGTGTGTGTGTGTGTGTGTGTGTGTGTGTGGGTGTGTGTTGTTGTGTTGTGTGTGTGTGTGTGTTGTTGTGTGTGTGTTGTTGTTGTTGTTGTTGTTGTTTTAAGTTATCGCACATGCCAAACCAGTTTCATGTCATTTTTATTGGCTTAGAATCTTAAGTTTGCATTCTTATGTTGTTTCGAGCTGCGAGTCCAAAGACGAGTTTCCATTGTATACTTTATCTAATGGACAATGAAGTATTTTTTATTTGAATTTAAATGAAATGCGCTTTTTCTGACAGATTCCAAGTCCACCAAGGTCTGCACAACAGCTCTGGTCGTCGCTGTCGTCCTCGGCATCATGTTGTCGTGATTGTCATTGCCGCCGTCGTTATCAGGTCTTCAATCTGAGGCAGTGGACACCAACTGAACGCCTGCTACTGTATACCTGCTCTGCTAGCTTTGTCATAGCCAGCGTCTAGTACCAAGAAATATTTACCTCAGCTAAATTTTTATAAGTGCCCAGCGTGGGTTGCATTTAGGCAACTCTGCATGTAAAACTTGTTCATGCCTTATTTGCAAAATGAATCATTGAACGGGTTCGGAGAATCAGTGGCTCGCGCGTGCGTGTTGACGACTCGGAAGTGAAGTTATAGTACCATGATGGCTTAGGGGACAGTCGTAGCAGTGCTCGTGGGGGACTGAGTGAATTCTTCAGTGATTCTAGATCCAATGAGGGGTTGGCGTACAAACGAGTCAGCCGATTGCCACCAAATTTACCATGAGCCTAGAGGGACACTTGGGGGATAACATAGGATAAAGTCTATCAAGTTTGGTGAAATTATACAAAGAAATGGCAATATTAAAAGAGCGAGATCGAGACAAGGGAAGTAGTACAGGAACGTGTCGTCCACACCATGACCTGATTCAACTAGGTTGCTCCCCTTGGATGAGGGTTTATCGTGAATTCATCACACGTACATCGGAGTGCAACAGACGATAGAAATTCTTAGTCTATCAAGTTTGGTGAAATTAATTCTGAATTTAGTTTTGCCACAAATAGTGTTTGAAATATGAGACCGACAGTATTAAAGTGGACTGACACAAGTAACAAAAAGTCAACTGGTATACATGTATACCCGCCGAGCGAAGCCAGGTACTCTTGTAGTATTTTATATGAGATTATAAAATACGCTTGTTCTCAGGTGCACACATAGAGCTTACATGAATAGTTCGAGTGGTTTACCACTGAAGAAACCACGAGAACTAATCATGTAAGCTGTTTATACCTCGGGCATTCAGACTCTTACCTCTAGTAGCATAGTTTTCCTGGGACATTTTACAGTGGTAGGTTGACTACTGACCAATGTACCCCATGAAAACTCTGCACACTGGTTGGTGAGAAAATGGTGCGTAGAGCAGTTGAAACTGCTTGATGTTAAGAAAAATATCATTCAAAGCATGTGCTTACGTATTGTCACTCAAAAGTGCACTCGCAGATACTTCGCAGAAATTTTCCTATGGGATCATTTTTACGTCATCACAGCAAGAAAAAAAAAAAAAAAAACCCAAAACAAAACAAAACAAAACAAAAACAACAACCAACAAACAACAACAACAAAACCAACAAAAAACTTCACCCCCAAAAGTGAAGAAAATAACTATGCACCGACGTATGAGTTCCAAGTGTTTGAAATGACGCACTTTCTGCGCGTCTTTGGCTGATGACGTTTTTTTTTTTTTTTTTTTGTAAACTCGGAAACCACTGAGTGGGTTATGAAAAGTCATAACTCACACTTTCGCTGTTTTCGGACGTAAAGCACTTATAGTTAAGTCACTGAAAACTTGCACTAGCGAGTGGTGTAAATTGAATTAATACAATGCGCAGAAACGTGTGCCTGTGATACATCAGATTGCCTTTGATTCTTCGTTAAGTTCGGCAACATTTAGTTGTGTGATCATTTGTGCCATGTACATTCCTTATCCACGTAATATATCAGGGGTTCATTTGTCAATTGCCTCACTCATAGTTGTTGTTCGCTTTTACTGTGAATTGTTGGCTTGCCAGTAGTTTACAATCTCAACACCCAGAGCTATATTTTATTTTATTGTACCCTGTGCTTTCCTGTACAAAGAGAGGGAAAAACCAAACGGATGAGACGAAGAAGACGGAAGGAGCCCTTCAGTTTTCATTGTTTAGAATGAATCCGGTACAAACTGCATACTCGCGACATGAAGTGTTCAAGTCTGTGCGTAAATTCATAAATTTGTTGTATTTGTTGATCTCTAAGCTCAGATATTTTTTATTATATCGTTTTCGGGTTTTTTTTTTTATGTTTGGCTTATTATGATAATAAAGACTTCATACGAGTCAACAGTGTGTGTTCGTGTGTGTGTGTGTGTGTGTGTGTGTGTGTGTGTGTGTGTGTGTGTGTGTGTGAGGGTGGATGGGTGTTTTGTAAACCGTCTCATCTATTTCATGCTCAGTCCTTCCCCCCCGTTAGGAGAGGATGGTCGCTCGATGGGGTAAGGGGTGTGTGTGTGTGGGGGGGGGGGGGGGGGGGGGTAGATATCAAGATGTTAATTTGTATTCGTGGTGGACAGGAGTTATCTATTCTGTTTTTGCAGCTGTCATGGTTTTACGTGGAAAGGCTGACACAACACGGAAACCGAAACTAAGCAGGCCTCTATTTCTTCAGCCGAGTTACTTGCTTGGTTCAAATACTTAATTCAGTAAAATGATCCATGTATCTGATCAAATATGAGTGGTATTTCGGTTCGCCCCGTTTCACCTTTCTCGATGTAAATATGATCAGCCAGATATTAGTCGATGAATGCTGATGTCAGTTTCCTATAATCACAATCAACTGATCATCATCCAGATAAGATCTAGGCTTCGGATTCTAGCTGATGTCAGTACGAGATGCGTATTGCAAGAGGGTTTATTGTCATGTTTCGGTTACAACAGTATACAGTGCATATCTTGGTTAAATAATCCCCACTTATTGGAAATCCCATCAAGTTTTTTTATTCGGCAAGACGGGTGGCATAGCTGAGTAGCACAAGTAGTTCAAGTTCTTCTTAAACATTGTCAGTGGGCCACTGTGCCCCTTGTGAAGACGGACAACCCAAAACTTTGGGGACCACTACAGACCGGAGAACGCGGAGAATGCTGTTTGTTTGCTTGCTCTGTGTGTGTGTGTGTGTGTGTGTGTGTGTGTGTGTGTGTGTGTGTGTGTGTGTATGCTGCCAAAGTGTATAGGGATTGCACAGCGTGCGTATGTTATGTTAAAGGCTAGAACAATACCTGTATCAGGTTTGCTAAGATCCCTGTCATTAAATAAGGCTGACAATGCCAAGTGGCAAATGTATGTATTCATATGCGCATGCATTTATCATACATCATAGTTTCATACATATAACGAATCACCCGTAAATATATAAAACTTCATGTGCATACAGGCAAAAACAACAACAACAACAACTGTACCCGACATGCGTTATCGCGGACTAAAGAGCTGAAGTCAGATTCCTTGTTTGGAGTACCCCTGTAACTTGATAAAGCATGACACACAAACTGCACGTCACATGAGCTGGCACGTTGCCAAATCAAAACCGAAACTAGACGGGTTTGTTGGCCTTTCGTCGAGGTCCACGTTTGGTTCACACTTTCAACGCAGTTGGATCTAGTGTATTCTTTCAAACGACGACAGCGTTTCGGTTCGCTCTGTATAATCTGGTCTATGACTTGCCGACAAAAACAATCAGTCATCAGTGCCGAGTAAGTATGTGATAAATATTGAAATCATTTCCTTTCTTTCTGTTTTGGGGGAGCCGGGGTGGTCGAATGGTAGAGCGTTGGACTTCTAATGCTCGGGTCGTAAGTTCGATCCCGGCTGGGGCCAAATATTTGTGCTGGCTTTTTCATCGTTGTCCCATCTTTGATATCACCCTATGTGGTGGAAAAGGACGTTAAACTCCCAAACACCCACCCACCCTTTCTGTTTTGTTTTCTTTATAACCAAGGTGCAGTGTGTGTGCCTCGGCTTTACACTGATTGGCTTCAAATTTTGTCCAGCATCGCTTCCAAGATGGATAACTGGATTGACTAGATCCATAATATTTTGTGTACAACAACAGGATCTAACAATGTCAAGGCAGTCACTCCGTGCGCAGACACAATCGATATGCTGTAGCTGTTACGCGTAAGCTACGCTAGCGGCAAGGCACACACATTGAGCTGTCAGCGGTTTCGGTAGTTCGATTCTAATTACCAAGGAACATTATTCTAATCATTTACTTAACATCTGTTCCTAGAATCTATCACTGTCACGAGACAAAAATTTACTTAATATTCATGCCTGACTGCTGCAAACAATACACTGTCAAAAGGGAGGCCAAAATTTCACATTTCTACACAACAAACAGGTGTAGACAGCGCAGTGGTCACAGAGATCCTCCATGAACACTTCATCTTCACAGTTCTAATTTGATGAAAACGTTACATCGGTACAGACGGTATCCGGTGCATTTGCACTTGTGTATCAAGATATTAAAAAGACTCGTGGTATGGCTTGTCCATTTTGTCCTGGTTATTTTGCCCATAGTATCCCGACTGGGGCCAAGTATTTGTGCTGGCCATGCACCATTTCGTTACGTGTGAGTCGACATGTTGTCATTTTCCGGGTACACAGTGAATTTATCCTCTCTCTCTCTCGCCCCCCCCCCCCCCGCCCCCTATCCCCCCCCCCCCACCCACACACACACACGGCATTAGTATTAGTATCCAGGTTGAAAGTCTGGAGGAAAACAGGTGCTCACCGCAGACGTATTACGGCTGTAGACTCCAAAGTTCAGTGACTTGCCATGTTCCTGATACATTAAAGACAGACAGTGACTGATTGTAATGAATCAAATAAAGCATCAATTCAGAACGTTTACTCATCATACGTCAACTCATTAACTAGATGGGGCCAAATATTTGTGCTGGCCTTTTTCTCGTTGCCCCGTCTTTGATATCACCCATACGTGGTGGAAAAGGACGTGAAACTCCCAAACACCCAGTTACCCTCCTCGGTTGTCAGGCGGTGTGTTCACAGTGCACTCTGCAATGTCAAGGCGTGTATGGTTGGCCGATTACACACTTTTTTCCTTCCAACCCCCACCCACCCTCCTGCCCATTGTAAACGAAACTTCCCCGAGTACCTGCATATCCATTGCTTATGTCACCGGTCTAGTCATAATCGCGAGTAAGGCTGTAGCGTCGCTGTGCATTTTATTGTTGCTTGTTCGGGGAAACAAGAACGACCAGTGCTTTGTTTGACAACAACATTTCACCTTGCGCCATTTTGTTACGTGTGAGTCCACATTTTGTCATTTTCCGGGAACACAGTGATTCCTCTCTCTCTCTCTCTCTCGTTCGTATCCCGGCTGGGTCCAAATATTTGTGCTGGCCTTTTTCTCGTTGCCTCGCTTTTCTCGTTTCCCTCTGTCTGTCTGTCTCTGTCTGTCTGTCTGTCTGTCTGTCTGTCTGTCTGTCTGTCTGTCTGTCTCTCTCTCCTCTCCACGAAGGCGTCTGTTAGTATGTATATTTTGATTCACTTAGCTGTGACCTGGAAATTATGCGTTGCCATACTCTTTCTCCTAATACGCCTATATCCTGAGTGACGGAGCACCCAGATCAGTCTTCGTTATGCCCTTGAAGCGCGACTGTCCTAGATAACTGTGCAGAAGTGTACATGTGCTGCACTTTTAAATATACTGTTTTGTTGTTTTTGTTGTTATCTGCAGCTGCTCTGTCGACTGGATTCCCTGTGACTGTGTGTGCGCGGGCAGTCTGTTTCCACGATGGAATGATCGATCCTGATGACGCCTTCTGCAATCAGGTCAGTTTAGGCCATGCAATGCTTGTGGCGCAAACGCTTGCGTGTGTGTGTATAAAATCGATGAAGTGGTAATGAATGCATACAACGACACATTCTCTTAGAATATTCTCTCAGCTTTTGTGTCCCGGTGACACATGTCATCGCTGAAGTCGTTCCTTTGTCTTGGTGGGGAGCCGGGATAGCCAAAGGGTTGGCCTCTCAATCACGCTCGGGTCGAGAGTTCGAATCCCGGCTCGGGCCAAAATATTTGTGCTGGCTTTTTCCTCGTTGCCCCGTCTGTGAGACCTTTGTTCTACGCTCCGTATGAAAAAGGCGGGTACAAGGAAATCAAGGTGTGAGGGTCATACACGGGGTTGAATTACCAACATGGCGACAACACGGAAGTAGTGAGACGCCTGGCTCAGGCAACTGAAAAGAAACTGAACGGCTTTTGTTGTGGTTCAGCTGTACAAAATGACCTGAAGCAGGGCATGTGTACCAGATCTCGCTTCGCGCGCACGCCAACACACTGGTGAATAAAATATATACCTGAATGTGAATGGGGAAATCTGCTTTACTGGAGAGAAACACGGCTTCTCCTATGTACATGTTCTCTTCTTATGTCCTCCTGAAGTGAGAGAACTCTGTAGTCCGGCATACTCTTATTATGAGTGGAAACATTAAGAAAACAAACCTGCTTGTCAATGCACCTGTACATGAAAGCCAACTCTACCCTATGACGTGTGTGTGTGTGTGTGTGTGTGTGTGTGTGTGTGTGTGTGTGTGTGTGTGTGAGTGAGTTTTTAGGGCTTAAACCCGCGCACGCCGCAAAGACTAATTCGCGGCTGAGTGTGCCTGCACTACATGAAAAAAAAAAAAAAATAACTCCGTTGGACAAAGGATGCAAACTGATCTACGGGGCAATATAAACCTAGGAGCACGTGTGTGTGTGTGTGTGTGTGTGTGTGTGTGTGTGTGTGTGTGGTGTGTGTGTGTTCTTGTTTATTACTTCAGACTTTCAATGCTCCGGTCTAATCCCGGCTGGGGCCAAAATAATATTTGTGCTGGTCTTTTTCTCGTTGCCCCGTCTTTGATATCACCCATACGTGGTAGAAAAAGGACTTAATACTCCCAAACAACAACCCACTTCTGTTTGTGTCCATTGTAAAGTTAAAGTATTCATTTTCTTACATTTATGAATACAGCAATTTACAACTACAAAGAGAGAACCACTTAGTAGCTGCAAGGGAGGGTTTTTGAGGGAACCATGCAGTCACTCACATGGTAAACAAATTGAATGTTTTAAAGACCCTAGTGCCATGAAAAGGTACTGGGCCCGCACGTAAAAGTCGGGGTTAGGGAGTTTAGCCCCGGGTTAGAGTCTAACCTCAAACTAAACTAGCTCTAGGGTTAAATTTTCTGTTTTTTTTTTTTTTTTTTTTTTTTTTAAATCAGGAAACGGGTCCATTCCAGCAAGGTGTCTCTGCCGTTATAGAAGGATTTTTGTCTTTCTTTCTTCGCTTTCTTTTTTTAAATTTAATTTTGTTTGGGGGTTTCTTTTGTCTGGGTTAGGCCCGTAGCCGTGGTATAAATTAACCTCGAGTTTTACATACTAGCCCTGATTTTTTCCAAAGCACGTCGTCTTTATGACCAAGCACGAACAACCGTATGCAGTAAGAGATGTTTTATATGCAGGATTAGATACAGTCAAACACGCTTAAGCCGAACTCGCCCGGGAATGGAAAATCGTTTCGCTTATCCGAGTTTCTGCATATCCGAGTTCGGATAAGCCAAACCTTTCTCGAGAAATCACCCTCCAGTTCGGCTTAACCGAGTTTTTTTCCAACCACTTGGAATGTTTTAAAAAGTATTTTGGGTTTTTTTTTTTAAAAAGAAATATCCTTGCTTCCCTTTGCAACTGAAACATCGAATTGATAAATTTGCGAAAGTTTGTAGACGTGTATGCTGCTTTTCTATGGGCAAATGTATACTATATGTATATGCAAATGTGTATAATGGCAACGGTCTCAGAGAGACACGGGTCGGGCTTATTGATTCCTGAGACTAGTAACACAGACAAAACTCTCTCTCTCTCTCTCTTAAATGAATAAGATCAAACAGTGACAAGTTATAAGTGCTTTCTTCAGTGGGGCTTTAAAAAAAAACACTATAAAACTAAATGGTGAACACACACACACACACACACACACATGCGGTCGCATTACTGTACGCACAAATCAGTGTACGCTCCACTCCGTTCCTGCACTCCACCACCCCCACCCCCCGCCTCACCTCCACCCCTCCTCCACACACACACACACACCACACACACATACTTGTTTAACCTACATGACGAGGACGTTGAACTTCCATCATCATCGTGAGGACTATAGGAAAATACCGCTTTTTCGAGGAAATGGCCGGTGGAATGAGATGAAGTTGCCTTCGGTATGGCGATTGTCGGTTGGAAACCCCGTTAATAGGATTGCATTGCTGAGTACGTAATATGACTTTGTACATGCACTGTGAAGACTACCTACTGAGGACCTACTTTGTGTATCTGACAAGACCCGGCCTCCTCCTGAGGACCTGTGTTAGTCCTCACTATTACAAGTACTAGCATGATCGCACACCTGCCTCACTGAGACATGAAACCTAGAGAGGACTTGCACTCATTTTAGATAAATACACCAACAGTAAATGAGTAATGACTGTAAATGATTATTATAGACACGGAGAGCTAATTTGCATTGTTTTAATATCCACAACACCTGTTCAAGTTGACAACTGTTGTTGCATCCAGCCTTTTGCACAAAGACGATGTTAAGAGGGTCCTCAGTGTATAATTAGAAACTGCATCCTCCTCCTGAAGACTTGAGTAAGTCCTTATTGTTACTGGTGTGGGTATTAGCATGATCACACCTGCTTCACTAGGACTTGTGCGAGTTTCATTATTATTATCCGGTACTAGTGTGAGTATTAGCATGATTGCACACTTGTCTCGCTAGGAGTCTTTAGGATTTGAAACGTATAGAGGACTTGTATTCACCATATCAATAAGACTACATCATAATTAACGATAACTTACATTCCTTTTGTTAACATAGTGAAAAGATTGTAGATTGTATGAAATGCATGTGCCCTTTTGACTTTGACTCCAGGTGTGCATCCCACATCAAATTTCATGAACTCTTCAATGCTTGAAATAGGTGACTTAAAATACCTTTTTCTAATTACACAGAGCATTAACCACTACGGGGGTAGGTTACCAAGTATCCTGATAATGACGGCCACAGTGTACACACGTATTTTGTTATTTACCAGCTTTTAGAGGAGAGGCTTGGCACTTACGTGTTACTCGCCCATCCACTATGTCCCTTTGGCTGTGAGTGGTAATGGGGGAATCCGTATTGTGATTGGGTAAAAAATTGACAGTACACAGCAAAGATTACAAATGACGCCGCTGCAGCAGGTATTGTGCACACACTTCAAGTTTGACTACTGGATATGTTAGGCCAAACACCCTGCGGTGGTCCAACGAAATGACAACAGATTTGCCTGTAGCGGCTCTCAGTTATCAAATCTTCCTTTTTCCACATAGACGCCAATTCTCTTACTGATGGGGATCGGGCTGACATATTACGCTGCTGCAGCTGCTACGCTCGACAGATCATGTGCAGACGCACATCATGCTTTAGAGAAATAGTCCAGCATCCCTAAAATACTATGTTAAGTATACCTTTTTGCCTCAAATTCAAACGCAGTCAGAAATTGTCGGACATTTTCATTAATTTTTGTTTTGAGGTACAGGTACAGAAATTAGACAAACTTAATATGAAACTTCAAGTAAAATAATACGCGAATGCAAATAAAAAAAACAACAGACACAAAAGTAAATTTGTGAAATCTCGTTTATTTTCAACGTGTTCTTCCTTGGGAACGAACGCCGTTTTTTTTTTTTTTTTTTTTGGACATTCTCAAATTTACGAATGAAATTACTGGCATACATTACTTGCAAAGTGTGATGGAAAGTATGTAGAACACAACCTCAAGTCTACAGTAGTAAGTGGCTGAATTCATTTCAAGTGTTATGACGTATGTTACTCACACGGCAAACATGTTTACAAGGTCAAGGTCATCGGTTCGTCTGTTTACTCCCAAACATTTTATTTCATCACTCTGTTAGAATAAGCAAAAGAACAAGCAGTCACAAGCACCAGGCAAAACAAAATTAGCACAAACGATGTTCGTATGAGATTTCTTGTCTACAACTTTGGTGACCTTGACCTTGGGGGTAAAGGTCATAGAGACTGGGTGAAAAATTTTGTAAATACAACTTTTGGCATAACATTTACCTTATATGCATTGATAAGAATGCATTTCTGGTGACCTCTAGTAAAGGTCTGCATGGTTTGGGTACCCAGCAAGTTTAATATGAATCACTGAATGTCTTTCTCGTTACTGTCCCGTGTAATTAATGAATCAAAATATAAAATCCGTCAGGTGGCGCTCTTTATCATTGCTCAGTCGAGAATGACTGCCAGTTGCGTGTATTGGACTCGGTGTTTGTTATTTATCCAAGTTAGATGGCTCATCTTACGTTTACATGTTAAACACGCATGCTCTAACACAACTTTCAAACAGCTTTTATTCAAATATCTCATGTCACACGATGTTTAATCTTCTCACAGGTCATTCTCGCCCATTCCTACACTATGATGTTTTGACATAATTGGTTTGTTCATCACGCTTCTTAATGTTTCTGTCTTATGAGAGTGTAGTTTCATTTCCTATGGTTTTATTTCTATTTTGCTTTTTTCCTGTTGCATTACATATGTGTATGTGTGTGTATTTTTCTGTTTAGATAGACACTAGTAGAAATAGAAACGGCAGGTATGAAAATTGACTGTCTCACGTTAATACCTCAACCGTTGGAAAATAAAGTTTTCTCGATTCTTGATTCTTTACTTGGGGCAACGTGACACACACAGACAATGAAACAATGGAGACATTTACAGCAGACCAACGGAGTGACAAGATGACTTTGGGCCGCCAGCTTATTTAAGCTTGTATTGCGCGCGCACCACACGCACACACACACATCTGTTTACCGCATCGGGGACTGGCATAAAAACCCACACATCGGGGACATTTAAAATATTGATCTCTTGGACTTGTACTTCACACAGCATGCTGTAAATGCTTATCGAAAGACATTTTAACTTTAAAATCACCTCTATTCTTACTCAAATACTCAGAACCGTCACGGCATTTTCACCAACAAACCGGGGACACACACAACAACCCGGAAACCGGGGACACACACAACAACCCGGAAACCGGGGACACACTACACGCCATGAAAACCGGAAACCGGGGACACACTCAAAACCCAGGAAACCGGTGACAAAACAGTCATGGCAGCAATGATAACTTATCCACCACAAGCTACACCCCCCCCCCCCCCCCCGAAGAAAGGTGAGAACAAGAGATAGAGACAGAGAGATATTGGGTTTGCGATCGTGTTTTACTCAGACAGAGAATTTCTTTGACGACTAAAGCCATACAACTAGTCAGAGAGAGAGAGACGGAGAGATTTTCATTTTTTTTTTTCCAGAGCAGATTTATGAACAGAACAATTAATAAGCAAAAACAAGAGTTTGTAGTAATACTCAGGGTGGCACAAATAAAGAGCGAGGCTACTGCCATGGAGAGTGACGGGGAGGTGGGGGAGGTCTATGTCTCAGCTCAGCAGAGAGAGACAGAGAGAGCGGGGGGGGGGGGGGTAACAACTAACGGAATTGTATCAGGGAGACTTTGGAAGAGAGAAAGTTTCGTGAGTTACACTGCCAGATACATAGTTCATAACACTGTTCCCGGCTGTTTTATACAGAGTGAGACAAATTGAGAGAATTTCTTTGACTACTAAAGACGAATAATCATGCAGAGAGAGTGAGGGGCGGGGAGGGGGGGGATGACAACTAACGGAATTGTATCGGGGAGACTTTGGAAGAGAAAGTTACGCGACCTATACTTCATGTATCAGATACATAGTTCACGACACTGTTCGCGACTGTGTGTTACTGAATGAAACAGATTGAGCGAATTTCTTTGGCGACGAAAGACGTACATGTATAATCATTCAGAGAGAGAGAGAGAGAGAGAGAATTTTCTTTGACAACTAACGGTATTGTATCAGAGAGAGAGGGGGGGGGGGGTGACAACTAACGGAATTGCATCAGGGAGACTTTGAGAGAAAACGTTTCGTGAGTTATACTACCAGAGAGAGAAAGTGTGTGTGTGTGTGTGGGGGGGGGGGGTGACAACTAACGGAATTGTATTCGGGGGGAGGGGGGGAATTTGATAACTATAGGAATTGTTTCAGGAAGACTTTGACACAGAGAGAGAGAGACAGAGAGAGATTGATTTGATAACTACAGAAATTTACCGGGGAGACACTGAGAGACAGTTTCGTGAGTCATACTATCAGATACATCGTTCATGAAAAAGTTGGCGACTGTGGGTTGGGTGTTGGGTTGGGTGTTTGGGGGTTCAACGCCCTTTTCCACCACATATCGGGTGATATCAAAGACGGGACAATGATGAAAAAGCCAGCACAAATATTTGGCCCCAGCCGGGATACGACCTCACGACCTGAGCATTACAAGTCCAACACTCTACCATTCAGCCACCCTGCCTCCCCTCCGCGACTGTGTTTTACTCAGTGAGACAGACAGAAAAAAGCTGTATAATTATTCAGAGAGACAGAGAGAGAGAGAGATCTGACAATAAACGGAGAGACTTTCTTTTACGACTAAAAGCAGGCAGAGAGACAGAGTGTTGTTGTTGTTTGCTGCTGCCCCAACTCTTCGCTAGCTCAAGTGGTGTTCCTCCCAGGTTATGGGTGGAATCCATGGAGGGCTTGGAAGCTGGGGCAATTTTTATTATGCATGATGGAGATGAGGATGATGGTAAGATGATACTATGGAGGTCCCTGTGGTTTGGGACAGCTAGATAGGGCGGCATTCCACGCTTCCCGTCATAAATATCCCGGCGTTAATCAGGACCGGGAACTACAGCACCTGTCTTGCCGGCCGTGTAATCATCCACGTCATAAGACATGTCATACCAAAGGAAGCACCCCAAAGTCGCACCCGTGGAGTAGGTGAAACTCAGTTGTGTGGCAACAGCCTCCCCATTGGGCCCATGACACACCCGCTCTGGATATGAGCCATACAACTGACGTTGTATCAGGGAGACTTTGGAAGAGAGAGAAAGTTTCGTGAGTTACACTACCAGAACACTGTTCCCGGCTGTTTATACTGAGTGAGACCGATTGAGAGAGTTTCTTTGACTAACACAGACGTATAATCACGCAGAGAGAGTGAGACAGACAGACAGACAAGGGGGGGGGGGGGGGCAACTAACGGAAATGTATCAGGGGGGGGGGGGGTGTGGGGGGGGTTTGACAACTAACGGAATTGTTTCAGGGAGACTTTGACACAGAGAGAGAGAGAGAGAGAGAGATTTGACATCTAACGGGATTTACCAGGGAGACACTACGACATTGAGAGACAAAGTTTTTTTAGATACATTGTTCGTGACAAAGTTCGCGACTCTGTTTTACTCAGTGAGACAGACTAAGAAAAAAGCTATGTAATTATTCAGAGAGAGAGAGAGACAGACAGATAGACAGAGACTTTCTTGGACAAAGGAGTAACAAAGGAATTGTATCGCAGAGAGAGAGAGAGAGAGAGAATTTTCTTTTACAACTACAGTGTACCAGAATAGTATCAGAAAGAAGGGGGTGGGTTGGGTGTTTGGGAATGATGTAATAATGTCCTTTTCCACCGCGTAATGATGATATCAAAGACGGGGGCAAAGAGAAGAAGGCCAACATTAATATTTGGCCTCACATAGGACTCGAACTCACGAACCTACAATTGAGAGTTCAACGCTCTACTTTTCGGCTATCCTGGTGTACCAGGCCAGAATCTACCCCGTCCAGAATCTACCCCGCAGGAACTGGCCTAGGCCCAAATCTACCCGGGTAGAAACTGGACTAGGCCAGAAGCAACATTGGGTTTAACTGGCCTGAGCCAGTTCCTACCCCCCCCCCCCCCCCCCGGCCCAGAATCTACCTCCTCCTGTTCTAGGCCAATTTCTCTCCCCCTGGCCCCGAATGAAACATCAGATTGACTATGCGTTTCTTTTTTTTTTTAAACAGTATATATGTCTTTGATTACACTTTGAAATAAGAGTACATGTATTGTCTCTAAAAATGGTTCATGTAAGTTTTGTTCATGCTAGTTCAAGAGCATATAAATGAATATTTACTTGGTCAAAATTATGTTTTAATGTATGCTGCACACACACACATAGACACACGCACACACACACACTCACAAGACTGAGATAGAGATGTTAATTAAAATTAATTTTAATGTAAACAGTATAACATCAGAGCAGTCTACATAAAAATTGAGTTATCTTCGCCATGGTCTTATCACGACCAAAATGGCCGCCTGTTGTTGGATTGTCATGACACGCCTGAAGAATGGCATTGACAGGCTTTTTTGTATCACCTCTTTTTCAGTCTTGCTGTGCACCAGCACGGCCGACTTCAGTTTGTAGCTGGCCGCAAATTGTCGGAAGTTGGACTTTGTGACAGTGCGTTTCCTTTTGTCGGACATACTGTAGATACACTCTGGATATTTCTTTTCCGCCGAGGAAAGAAAATGCACAACTTCTCTGTACTTCTGGTCGTCCATGATTGCAGTGATTCAGAATGACAAACTACTTGAACCCTCTCCCAAGCTATGCCCCAGGGTTTGTGCGTGCGCTCAGTACAACCAGTTCGCCTCAGTAGTAGTCACTGTAGCAACTGGTGTAGTGAAATTGTGAATTTAGCTCAGTTCAACGAATTCGAATTTAGCTCAGACCAGGGGGTAGATTCGGGGCCAGGGGGGGGGGGGGGGGGTAGAATGGCCTAGAACTGGCCTAGGCCAGAAACTACCCGGGTTTAAACTGGCCTAGTCCAGGGGTAGATTCGGCCGGCCAGGCCTTTCACACCGGCTCCCAGAGGGTGGGTGGGTGTTTGGGGGTTTAACGTCCTTTTCCACCACATACGGGTGATATCAATGACGGGGCAACGATGAAAAAGCCAGTACAAATATTTGGCCCCAGCCGGGATGCGAATTCACGACCCGAGCATCCAGCTCCAAGAGAGAGAGAGAGAGAGAGATTTTCTCTGGCAACTACGGGAATAGTATCACAGAGAGAGAGAGAGAGAGGGGGGGGGAGGGGGGGTTGAGAACTAACGGAATTGTATCACGGAGACTTTGAGAGAGAAACTCAAGTTTCCTGGGTTATACTACAGTCTTCACAAAAATTTAAGGACCAGTCAACATAATTGGGGGACAGTTTCAATAAATCAGAAAAAATAAACGAATAAGATTTTCCCCGTAAAATTCGGTAGCAAGGTTAAGGGGTAATTAGTGCACATGGCGACCACTATGTGGATGGCACGTGCGCGTCACACAGCGTGCTTGGCACGTTTGAAAACCTGCAATTTCGGCAAAACTAGACCGAGTTTCAGTGTTCAGTGAGCGATACCTGGGGCTTTCTGCACGGCAAAAATGAGATGCAGGTCAAAGAATACATCCCTGGTTATGAACTGTGCTCATTTGTTTGCCTACATAAACCGCCGTTTCAGCGATGTTCAGCACTACACCAGCATGCCACCACGACAAAAGTTGAATGATATTTGCAAGTGGTCCTTAACTTTTTGTGAAGGCTGTATCAGATACATAGTTCATACATAGACCACATCATAAGACGTGTCATACCAAGGGAAGCAGCCCCAAAGTCGCAACAGCTCCCCATTGGGTCCATAGTACACCCGTCTGGGTAGGAGCCGTATAACTACCGGAATTGTATCAGTGAGACTTTGGAAGAGAGAGAAAGTTTCGTGAGTTACACTACCAGACACATAGTTCACAACACTGTTCCCGGCTGTTTCATACTGAGTGAGACAGATTGAGAGAACTTCTTTGACTGCTAATGACGTCTCACGTCTGTTTCACTGAGTAAAACACAGTCGCGCATTTGTCATGAACTATGTATGTGATAGTATAACTCAGGAAACTGAGTATGTGGTGGAAAAGGACGTTAACCCCCCCCCCCCAACGCACCCACCCTCTCTCTCTCTCTCTCTCTGATACAATTCCGTTAATTGTCAAAGGAAATCTCTCTCTCTCTCTCTCCTCTCTCTCTCTCTCTCTCCTCTTTAACGTAGACTAGCAGGACAGCTTGTAAGACAGGCAGTAATGCCTAAATGCTTTATCCTGAATAAAAAACGTTTCATCATCATCATCATCTCTCTCTCTGAATAACTATATGGCTTTAGTCATCAAAGAAATTCTGTCTGTCAGTCACACTGAGTAAAACACAGTTGCGAACATTGTCATGAACCACGTATCTGATAGTACTGCTCAGGAAACATTGTCTCTGAAAGTCTCCCTGAGACAATACCGTTAATTGTCAAATCGCTCCCTCTCACTGGTGGTATAACTAAGGAAACTTTCTCATAGTCTCCCAGATACAATTCCGTTGTCACCCCCCCCCCCCCACTCCTGATTACACGTGTTTTGTAGTCAAAGAAATTCTCTCAATCTGCCTCACTCAGTATAACACAGTCCTCCCCCCCCCTCCCCCTCTCTGTGATACAATACCGTTAGTTGTCAAAGAAAATCTCTCTCACTCTCTCGCTATCTGAATAATTGTATGGCTGTACTCGTCAAAGATATTCTCTGACTGTTTCACTGAGCAAAACACAGTCGCGAACTGTGTCATGAACTACATGTATGTGTCTGTCTGATGGCATAACTTTCTTTTCCAAACCCTCCCGATACAATTTCGTCAGTTGTCAAGAGAGAGTAGAGAGATTTTCTTTGACAACTAATGGAATTTATATCACACAGAGAGGGAGGGGGGGGGGGGGGGCTAAGACTGTGTTGCACTGAGTGAGACGCAGATTGAAAGTACATGTATTTGTTTGACTACTAAAGACGTATAATCATGAGTGTGAGAGAGAGAGACCGGGGGGGGGGGGGGGATTTGACAACTAACGGAATTGTATCGGGGAGACTTTGAGAGCGAAAGTTTCGTGAGTTACGATGCAACCAATGACAATGACAATCTTTTATTCAGCAGGCTCAGAGCCCATAACTGAACACGCACTTGCCTTTGAGAGAGAAAGTTTCGTGATTTATGATGCAACCAGAGAGAGAGAGAGAGGGGGGGGGGGGGTGCGAGATTTGACAACTACCGGAATTGTATCGGGGAGACTTTTAGAGTCAAAGTTTTCTGAGCTAATTCTCAGATATGTAGTTCATGAGAATGTTCGCAACTGTGTTTCACTCAGTGAGACAGACAGAATTTCTTTGATGACTTAAGCCATAGAGTTATTCAGAGAGAGAGAGAGATTTTCTTTGACAACTAACGGAATTGTATCACAGACAGAGAGAGAGAGGGGGTAGGTGTGTTTAGGGGCTTAACGTCTTTTTCCACTACATATCGGGTGATATCAGAGATGGGGCAACGATAAAAAAGCCAGCACAAATATTCGGACCCTGCCGAGATACGAACTCACAACCTGAGCACTAGAAGTCCAACGCTCTACCATTCGGCTACCCGGGAGAGAGAGAGAGAGAGAGAGAATTTTCTTTGACAATACTGGAACAGCATCACAGAGAGAGAGAGGGGGGGGGGGCGGTAGGGGAGATTTGACAACTAATCGATTTATATCAGGGAGACCTTCAGAGGGAAATTTTCCTGAGGTATACTATCAGATGCATACTAGTTCATGACGAAATTCACGACTGTTTTACTCAGTGAAACAGACAGAGAGAATTTCTTTGACGAGTGAGGCCATATAATTATTCAGAGAGAGAGGGAGAGATATTTTCTATGCCAACTAAAGGATTTATACTCAGAGAGAGAGAGAGAGTTGACAACTAACAAAATTGCATCAGGGAGACTTTGAGAGACAAATAACGGAATTGTATCAGGGAGACTGAGAGAGAAACTTTCCTGAGTTGTTCTCTCAGATACATATTTCATGACTAAATTCGCCTGTGTATTTTACTGAGTGAGACAGACAGAGAATTTCTTTGACGACTATGGCCACCTAGTTATTCAGAGAGACAAGAGAGAGAGAGAGAGAGAGAGATTTTGACCACTAATGGAATTGTATCAGAGAGAGAGAGGGGGGGTGGGGGGGGGGGGTTGACAACTAACGGAATTGTATCAGACTTTGAGAGAGAAAGTTTCGTGAGTTATACTGCCAGAGAGAGAGAGAGAGAGATTTGAGAACTGTGGGAGAGAAAGTTTTGTATGTTATACATAACATTGTTCGTGACACAGTTCGCAACTGAGTTTTACTTAGTGAGACAGAGAATTTCACGACCATAGCCATATAATCATTCAGACAGAGAGAGAGAGAGAGGAGAGAACTAACGCAATTATATCAGGGAGATTTTGGGAAAGAAACTTGAGAGAGAGAAAGAGAGAGAAGTAGCTTTTGCAACTAACGGAATTATATCACTGAGAGACAAAGAGATTACAACCAACGAAATTGTATCAGTGAGACTGGGAAAGAAAGTGTCGTGAGTCATACTACCAGATACCTGTGTTTTACTCAGAGAGAATTTCTTTGACAGGAAAAGCCACATGATTATTCTGAGAGAGAGAAGGGGGGGGGGGATTTTCTTTGGCAACTAACACTAGTAACAGCATTGTATCAGAGAGAGAGAGAGAGAGATTTGACAACTAACGGAATTGTATCAGGGAGACTTTGGAAGACAGACAGGGAGAACTTCTTTGACGACTACAGCCGTATAATTATTCAAAGAGAGAGAGAGAGAGAGAAATTTCTTTGACGACTAATGAAATTGCATCAGAGAGTTGGAGAAGGTGTTTCGTAATTTATACCTTCAGAATTAATGGCACAGTGCACGACTGTTTTAGTAACGAGAGAGAGAGAGAGAGTTACCGCCAGATTGATATGGAGAACAAAGTTAGATTTTTTCACAGTACTTAAAATTTCCGCATCCACGCAACACGCTTTTCACGTCTTCATCCACAGAGAAGTAAAATTTTAAGTATTTTGAGAAGATGAGATCAGTCAGGGCTTGTTTCACGTAGGTTAAGAAGAAATAGGAAGACAGAGAACCCCAGCTGTCATGAAATACATCAGGTCACCACGCCAGGATCAACGTTTTCTCTTTGATATATATATTTATATATATGCCATGAACTACATAAAAATGTTATCAACTAAAACTGATTATCGGCGACTAATTTGAGAAACGCACTTTACCATTTACTTGTGCAATTGACAGTTGAGGTGGGCATTTATTTCGTAGTTTTCTACAGAAAACTGTTGAGGAAGAATAAAGAGAAGTAGAGCATTTTCTCTAAGTAGTGCATATAGCATTTTACTTTCACGTTTCTTTGATTTCGATGAGTAGCAATAACACAAATAAGTGTGTCCGAGGGGGGTGGGGAGGGGGAGGTCACACAGTCAGTTAAAACCGGTTACGTCGGGTCACACAGGTTCTGGACACAGCCGTGATAAAGAGGTCCATGACGCTGCGCGCGTGTCGAGTCTCAGGGGCACACAGGGGAACGGGGCGGGACTAAACAGACCACGTGACCCCCTCCGCCAATGATGGCGCGGGTTGTGGCTAAGCCAGACGAGCGTGAAGAGGGCATTACGTGAGCAGGGACATGGTGCGGGTGTGTTAGCCGTGGGGGTGGGGGGGGGGATCGGGGAGTGGAGGAGGTGGTAAATAATGATAATGAGTTGGTAAGGGTGGGGTGGGGGAGAGATTTCCTTGAAAAGGATACAAGATTACCTGGCTACAATGCCCTTGCTACACTAAAGACACCCCCCCCCCCTCCCTGGGCAAACACACTAAGTTACGTAGACCTCTAGTGCTCAGGTCGTAAGTTCGTATCCCGGATGGGGCCAAATATTTGTGCTGGCTTTTTCATCGTTGCCCCGTCTTTGATATCACCCGTATGTGGTGGAAAAGGACGTTAACCCCTCCGGCAAACACCCACCCAACCTCCCCCCCTCTCTCTGTCTCTGTGACACAATTCCCTTAATTGTCAAAGAAAATTCTCTCTCTCTCTCTCTCTCTGAATAACTATATGGCTTTAGTCATCAAAGAAATTCTGTCTGTCAGTCTCACTGAGTAAAACACAGTTGCGAACATTGTCATGAACCACGTATCTGATAGTACTGCTCAGGAAATATTGTCTCTGAAAGTCTCCCTGAGACAAAACCGTTAATTGTCAAATTGCTCCCTCTCACTGGTGGTATAACTCAGGAAACTTTCTCATAGTCTCCCAGATACAATTCCGTTGTCAAATCCTCCGCCCCCCCCCCCCCAACTCATGATTATACGTCTTTTGTAGTCAAAGAAATTCTCTCAATCTGTCTCACTCAGTATAACACAGTCTCTCCCCCTCCCTCTCTCTGTGATACAATTCCGTTAGTTGTCAAAGAAAATCTCTCTCACTCTCTCGCTATCTGAATAATTATATGGCTGTACTCGTCAAAGATATTCTCTCTGTCTGTTTCACTGAGCAAAACACAGTCGCGAACTGTGTAATGAACTACATGTATGTGTCTGATGGATTAACTTTCTCTTCCAAACCCTCCCGATACAATTTCGTCAGTTGTCAAGAGAGAGTAGAGAGATTTTCTTTGACAACTAATGGAATTTGTATCACACAGAGAGGGAGGGGGGGGGGGGCTGAGACTGTGTTGTACTGAGTGAGACACAGATTGAAAGTATTTGTTTGACTACTAAAGACGTATAATCATGAGTGTGAGAGAGAGAGACCGGGGGGGGGGGGGGATTTGACAACTAACGGAATTGTATCGGGGAGACTTTGAGAGAGAAAGTTTCGTGAGTTACGATGCAACCAATGACAATGACAATCTTTTATTCAGCAGGCTCAGAGCCCATAACTGAACACGCACTTGCCTTTGAGAGAGAAAGTTTCGTGATTTATGATGCAAACCAGATAGAGAGAGAGATGGGGGGGGGGGGGGGTGCGAGATTTGACAACTACCGGAATTGTATCGGGGAGAGTTTTAGAGACAAAGTTTCCTGAGCTTTCTCAGATATGTAGTTCATGAGAATGTTCGCAACTGTGCTTCACTCAGTGAGACAGACAGAATTTCTTTGAAGCCATATATAGTTATTCAGAGAGAGAGAGAGAGAGAGATTTTCTTTGACAACTAACGGAATTGTATCACAGACAGAGAGAGAGAGGGGGGGTAGGTGGGTGTTTAGGGGCTTAACGTCCTTTTCCACTACATATCGGGTGATATCAGAGATGGGGCAACGATGAAAAAGCCAGCACAAATATTCGGACCCTGCCGGGATACGAACTCACAACCCGAGCACTAGAAGTCCAACGCTCTACCATTCGGCTACCCGGGAGAGAGAGAGAGAGAGAGAGAAATTTTCTTTGACAATACCGGAACAGCATCACAGAGAGAGAAGAGAGAGGGGGGGGGGAGGGGAGATTTGACAACTAACCTAATTATTTCAGGGAGACCTTCAGAGGGAAATTTTCCTGAGGTATACTATCAGATGCATACTAGTTCATGACGAAATTCGCGACTGTGTTTTACTCAGTGAAACAGACAGAGAGAATTTCTTTGACGAGTGAGGCCATATAATTATTCAGAGAGAGAGGGGGAGAGATACTATCTATGCCCACTAAAGGATTTATACTCAGAGTTGACAACTAACAAAATTGCATCAGGGAGACTTTGAGAGACAAATAACGGAACTGTATCAGGGAGACTTTGAGAGAGAAACTTTCCTGAGTTATACTCTCAGATACATAGTTCATGACAAAATTCGCCTGTGTATTTTACTGACTGAGACAATACCGTTAATTGTCGAATCGCTCCCTCTCACTGGTGGTATAACTCAGGAAACTTTCTCATAGTCTCCCAGATACAATTCCGTTGTCAAATCTCCCCCCCCCCCCCATGATTATACGTCTTTTGTAGTCAAAGAATTTCTCACAATTGCTTTGACGACTATGGCCACCTAGTTATTCAGACAGAGAGAGAGAGAGGGGGGGGGGGCAGAGAGAGAGAGAGAGATTTTGACCACTAATGAAATTGTATCAGAGAGAGAGAGGTGGGGGGGGGGAGGCAACTAACAGAATTCTATCAGTTAGACTTTGAGACAGAAAGTTTCGTGAGTTATACTGCCAGAGAGAGAGAGAGAGATTTGAGAACTGTGCGAGAGAAAGTTTTGTATGTTATACATTGTTCATGACACAGTTCGCAACTGAGTTTTACTTAGTGAGACAGAGAATTTCTTTCATGACCATAGCCATATAATCATTCGGAGAGAGAGGAGAACTAACGCAATTGTATCAGGGAGATTTTGGGAAAGAAAGTTTTATGAGAGAGAGAGAGAGAGCTAACTTTTGCAACTAACGGAATTATATCACTGAGAGACAAAGAGATTACAACCAACGAAATTGTATCAGTGAGACTAGGACAGAAAGTGTCGTGAGTCATACTGCTAGATACCTGTGTTTTACTCAGAGAGAATTTCTTTGACAGGTAAAGCCACATAATTATTCAGAGAGAGAGAGAGAGAGAGAAGGGGGGGTGGGGGGAGGGAAGAGATTTTCTTTGGCAACTAACACTAGTAACAGCATTGTATCACAGAGAGAGAGGGGGGAGCTGACCTACCCCCTTCCCTTCCCATTTCTGTCTTTCAGTGGTCACAATGAAGAAAGTCATTTTTAAAACCTGTATCAAGCGGCTTGAAGGAAGAGAGAGTGGGATAAAGAGCTTCCCTTTCCTCCCCCCCCCCCACCCGACCCCTTCACCCCCGCAGTTTAATTGGTTTACAATCGCTGATAGATTTCACAGGTAAGTGTCAATTGCCATTCGCGTAGGATAGCGATACTGCGCGAGTTGTGATGTGAGGCGACACATTGGTGCTGATTGGTCTGCGCTCAACAAGTCAACCTCGCTTGTGTAGCGGCCAGTTTTGGCCATCACTTTATTGCCCTGGTGACAGCTATGTGAGACTTTCTCATGGCCGAGTGAGAAGGTATCTACCATGAACACCACCACTACGCTCCATCAAAAGAAAGCTCTCTTTCTCTCTCTGTCTCTTCTCTGTCTCTCTCTCTGTCTCTCTCTCTCTCTCTCTCCCATAGACCGCCCCCCCCCCCCCCCCATGACATAATCGGGCTGGACAAAGTGGGGCTGGGCGGAGCCAAGGCCTACACAATACACAACACTTAAGCGATCGCCCAATGAGCCGTCTCCATCTTTTCGGCGAGTGATAATGAAACTTCAACAGCTAACCAGTCAGCAAACCAGCGACCAATGCAGGTTGTCAATTCGCACGTGTATAGGTATCTTGGATTGTACGTCTCTACCAGGCTTTGCTTCTCTGAAGCCTTTGGTGATCTTGATCTGATGGGAGTTCGGTATATGCTGAGAGAATTGGATCCTGAAGGAGAGAGAAAAAGAGAGTTATGCCGATGGTTTAATTAGGCGCACGATGCAGCAAGGGTAGCGGTACCAGTTACTGACTCTTCTGTTCAACTACTGTTGTTTATATTTAATAGTTACTTTCAGAGAACTGTTGAAGAATACAAAAAGAGAGGGGATTTTGGCTTCGGTTTAACGTTCTTTCTACCAGGTGAAACGGAACAAATGAAATGGCAGAATATGTTGGCTCTCACATGTTCGGATATACTGCAAAAGAATGAATGTAACTGCTGTAATTTTTTTTAAAGTGTTAAACCTAGGAGCGTCTTGCCTTTTGACCACTTTCACCAGAGAGAAAGAGACTTTTGTTCTGGCCGCAGACAGAGAAAAAGAGAGGGACTGCTTTGACGAGTTTAAAAAAAAATCGAGAGGGAGAGGGGGCAGTCTGTTGACAAGAAAGAACAAGACGGGGGAGATTTTTCTTTGGCTGAGAAAGGGAATTTCTTGAGAAGAGCGTTTGGTGTTGTTGTTGTTGTTGTCTGTATGTGTGTGTTGGGTTTTGTTTGTTTGTTTGTTTGTTTGTTTTTGGTGTGTATGCTTTTTTCATCTTTTTTTTTTCTTTTCTTTTTTTAGTGAGGGTTAGTTGTAATTTAAAAAACGTGTTTAAGCCTAAAAGCGTCTTGCCTTTTTACCACTTTCACCAGAGAGAAAGAGACTTGTTCTGGCCATAGACAGAGAGAAAGAGAGAGGGACTGCTTTGACGAGCGAAAAAAAAAAAAAGAGGATAGTTTCTCGAGAGGGAGAGGGGGCGGGGGCAGTTTGCTTACAAGTAAGAACAAGACGGGGGAGAATTTTCTGTGGCTGAGAAAGCGAATTTCTTGGTGTTGTGTTGTTTGTTGTTGTTGTGTTTGTGTTTTGGGGTTGTTTTTTTGTGTGTATGCTTTTTTTAAGGGAGGGTTAGTGGGGAGCATTTCTTTTTTTATCCTTAAAAGATCACCTGTCTATAACGTCCTTGCTACTGTACAGATTCCCTCCCTCCACACCCCGACAAACACACACACTGCATAGACTTCATCATTTAACAAACAATAATCAATGACAAACGGAAGAGCTACTGATGGAAGTAGTGATTAAAACAATATTCTGGCAATTAGCAATGGTTTGTAGACACTGAAAGACACAAACGCTCGTTGGTCAAGAAACTCAATTACTGAACTGATAAAATAAAACACACACAAAGGTGTACTACAAGGAAAAAAAAGAGAGAGAGACTGAAACGTTCGGAAAGAGTAAGTATCGAATGGAGAGAGAGAGAGAGAGAGAGAAAATTATATTCAGTCGATTTACAAGGTTTACAATCCTTGAAAAAATTACTGAAACGAACCGTTTGGTTTGAAGAGAAATCCGTCATTAAATCCTAACCCTACCTTAACCCTAACTCCTAACCCTAACCTCAGTGTATGCTGAGAGAATCGGATCCCGAGAGAGAGAGAGAGAGAGCGTTATGTTGATTTAAGTCGGCGCACGGTGCAGCAAGATTCGGTAGCAGTACCAGTTACTAAGTCTTCTGTTAAACTATTGGTGTCTATCTGATTTCATGGTAACTTCAGGGAAATGGTGAAGAATACCAAAAGCCAGGGGACTGGATTCGGTTTAACGTTCTTCTGTACCAGGTGAAACGGAACAAATAACAAGGCAGAAAAACTCATTCCCGTGTTAAAGTAGTTTGGCATCACCTAGAGATTTCACAGGTAAGTGCCAACAGGCAACTTGTGTACTGAGTGAGCCACGTGCGCAGGAGAGCGAGTTGTGATGTGAGACGTCACGGTCCAATGATGCTGCTTGATCTGCACTGATCAACTTTGCTTTGTGCAGCCGTCAGAGCGGACCTTTAGTCTATTCAGTCCTCTGGTGACAGCACCGTGAGACTGTCTCATATGGCCGAGTTAGAAACGAACACTACCATTACGTTCCCTTAAAAAAAATGTCAACAACATGAAAAAACACACCCAACTCTCTTTACAAGAAACCTATTTCTCAGCCTCAGGAAAATCTAAGATCAACAAGATCAACTTGTACTAAACAGCGCGACGGCGGGAGTTGGCCTACCCCCCTCCCCTTCCCATTTCTGTCATTCAGTGATCACAATGAAAAAAGGCAGTTTCAAAAACTGCATCAAGCGGCCTGAAGGAAGAGAGAGTGGGATACAGACCCCCCCCCTCCCCACACACCGACCCCTTCACCCTGCAGTTTAATTATTTTACAATCACCGATAGATTTCAGTTCACAAGTCAGTGTCAATTGCCATCTCGTACATGTACTGCAATATGAATACAACAGCAGTGCGTGTAGCCATCCTTAATTCTGCAATAAACATTGACTAGAAAGTCTACATCTACAACGCGTATTTTCGTGTTCCGTTTCCGTGTGGTACTGATCGGTGCACAATTTATTTCCCATTGAATATTTCTTGTTCACTCCCGCCGTCCTTTAACTGACTTTTTGTGATCAAGTTCTGGGGTGGGGGAGGGGGGGGGAGCCTCTGTTCCTCTCTGTCTGTTTCTTCTCTCCCGGCCCCCCACCTTCATCAACGCCGTGTGATACAATGTGTCTCCTCATAATATCGTCATAGACTCTCTCTCTCTTCTATGGTATCACCCATGGGAAATTACTTGAAACTCCCGAACGCCCTCCCTGTCTCTCTCTTACATGGTGGAAAAGGACGTTACACCCCCAAACACCCACCCACATATCCCTCTTCCTCTCTCTCTCTCTCTCCGGCTCATGCGGAGACCGCATGCGCACAGGTGGGCGTGAGGACTTTACTGCCCGGGTGGGCCAGACACAGTTACCGGCTGCTTGGAGGAAGGACGTGATACCCGCCACAGGCAATCCCCCCTTGTAAGATGGCTCCGCGAAGCGCCGCGCGGGACATGACGTCACACCTCGGCCAGTGGGTAAGAAAACCCCCGTTCGGCCAGGCGTGTCGGCGGCAGGCGGTAGCGACAGCCGCACTCGCCCCAATAGCTCGCTCACGCAGCTTCCTCAGCAGAAAAATAAATAAATAAAACAAACAGTGGCGGTCAGAGCAACGGCGCTGGTAGAAATAAACACAGACGATCAGGCCTGGCCCGTGTCAACGACACGAGCGCGAACGATAGTGGTGTTATACTGACTTAACTTCTGGTGCGATATATGTTAATGCTAAATAGTGCTCACATATAATATCGAGGGCCTTGCGAGACCACGAAAATGACGTAAGAACATTTGTTGAGGGTTATGATTTAGCCCTATTAGTAGAAACATTTGCCAATGTTTTTCCATCCCACCTATTCCGGCCACTACACGATGTTTTTTGAAGAGCAGAGTAAAGTTGTCGGAGTCTACTACTGGCCGCTTTTCGGAGGGTGTAAGGCGAAGGCCTTGGGGTACAACTTTCTTCTCTGTCACCTCCCAAAAACTACACCTACGGCACTGGCACCGAAAACCCACCTATAATAGTTTTGTTTTCATTTCCATCCCGGAAAACTGAAGTTTAAAACCAATATTTCGGAAACAGTTAAAAGCTTCTCTCCGTGCAAGCTTTCTTTACAGAACTAAATCTATGAGGCGCCATTTGCACGAAGCAGACCTGAGGCCGAAGCTCGTTGTTGAACAGTAAATGTATCGCCGCATTGTTTGTGCTTTTGGCACGTACGAAACTGCTCTAAAGGTGTCATCTCAGTTTATTAAACCTATCTTGTTGACTAACCTTAGTTCTCAAAGCCGAGTTTTTGCGTAAAGTTGAGATGTAAAACCAAGCTTAAGCTTTGGCGCACGGCTACAAAACGGTATGGTGCAAACTACTGACGTCGCTCCATGTGAAATCAGTCGGGGAATGGCCCCTTCAGTCCCCCTTGGCTTCTTTGGTAAGGAATGTAAGTGAAATGTTTGTTTCGTTGTCTGAGCAGTTTGTCATGTTCATCTGCGAAACGATTACACTGGTGACCATTTCCATGCGTTTTCCCATCATTTGCTTGTTCCAGAGTTCTAACCAGTATCGCTATGCTGAGTTGCTGACACAGGCACCTGCCGCTGCAGAAATGATCTCAGTAACAGACGACTTCCCGTTTGGAGAATCTTTTGTTAGATTTGCGAGGTCTGTGTCCACAAATCGGCAAAAAATCGGCACATGTTGATATTTAGTGATAGCCGTAAAATGATTTCAAATCAGCTGAGCTATCCGAAACTACTCGATTTCACGGCTTCGCAGCCGGCAAGGAAACAGTAAACGAAAGTCAAGCGGAAAACAATACTGATTAGGAAGGAACTTAGTGCGTTTGTGAAATTAATTGATTTGAGTATGACAATGTTGTGGCACTGAAAATTTGCAAAGCAGCTTTTTGTACTAACAGTGATGTAATGATGCTGGAGGTATACCTCCTTCCATCTAACTCTGTGTACTATCGTGACTGACACGGGCATAGAGAACGGGGTTTGCTTTGTTGAACAATGTATACTAATGATTAGCCGGACTTGCAAAAACTGTTTCCAGAAGCTAGAGAGTGGGATAAAGAGCTCCCCCCCCCCACCCGACCCCTTCACCCCCGCAGTTTAATTGGTTTACAATCGCTGATAGCTTTCACAGGTAAGTGTCAATTGCCATTCGCGTAGGATAGCGATACTGCGCGAGTTGTGATGTGAGGCGACACCGGCGGTCCATTGGTGCTGATTGGTCTGCGCTCAACAAGTCAACCTCGCTTGTGTAGCGGCCAGTTTTGGCCATCACTTTATTGCCCTGGTGACAGCTATGTGAGACTTTCTCATGGCCGAGTGAGAAGGTATCTACCATGAACACAACCACTACGCTCCATCAAAAGAAAGCCCTCTTTCTCTCTCTGTCTCTCTCTCTCTCTCTCCAGCAGACCCCCCCCCCCCCAATGACGTAATCGGGCTGGACAAAGTGGGGCTGGGCGGAGCCAAGGCCTACACAATACACAACACTTAAGCCATCGCCCAGTGAGCCGTCTCCATTTTTTCGGCGAGTGATAATGAAACTTCAACAGCCAACCAGTCAGCAAACCACCCGACCAATGCAGGTTGTCAATTCGCACGTGTATAGGTATCTTGGATTGTACGTCTATGCTGAGAGAATTGGGTCTTGAAAAAGAGAGAGAGAGTTATGCCGATGGTTTAATTAGGTGCACGATGCAGCAAGAGTCGGTAGCGGTACCAGTTACTGACTCTTCTGTTCAACTACTGGTATCTCTATTTCATAGTTACTTTCAGAGAACTGTTGAAGAATACAAAAAGAGAGGGGATTGGCTTCGGTTTAACGTTCTTCTCTACCAGGTCAAACGGAACAAATGAAATGGCAGAAACTATTATTGTCTCTCACAAGTTCGGATATGCTGCAAAAGAATAAATATAACTGCTGTAATAAAAAAAAAAGTGTTTAAACCTAGGAGCGTCTTGCCTTTTGACCACTATCACCAGAGAGAAAGAGACTTTTGTTCTGGCCACAGACAGAGAGAAAGAGAGAGGGGCTGCTTTGACGAGCTAAAAAAAAAAATAATAAAAAAGATTTTCTAGAGGGAGAGGGGGAAGTCAGCTGACAAGAAAGAACAAGACGGGGGAGATTTTTCTGTGGCTGAGAAAGGGAATTTCTTGAGAAGAGCGTTTGTTGTTGTTGTTTCTTGTTTTGTGTGTGTGTGTGTGTGTGTTGGGTGTTTGTTTGTTTGTTTGTTTTGTGTGCATGCTTTTTGTGAGGGTTAGCTGTAATTTAAAAAAGTGTTTTAGCCTAGGAGCGTCTTGCCTTTTTACCACTTTCACCAGACAGAAAGAAATATTTTATTCTGGCCACAGACAGAGAGAAAAAAGAGAGGGACTGCTTTGATGAGCTACCAAAAAAAAAAAAAAAAGGATAGTTTCTCGAGACGGAGAGGTGGCAGTCTGCTGACAAGAAAGAACGAGACGGGGGAAATTTACCTGTGGTTGAGAAAGGGAATTTCTTGAGAAGAGCGGGTTTTTTTTTTTGTGTGTGTGTGTTGTGGGTGTTTGTTTGTTTGTTGTGTGCATGCTTTTTGTGAGGGTTAGCTGTAATTTAAAAAAAGTGTTTTAGCCTAGGAGCGTCTTGCCTTTTTACCACTTTCACCAGACAGAAAGAAATATTTTATTCTGGCCACAGACAGAGAGAAAAAAGAGAGGGACTGCTTTGATGAGCTACCAAAAAAAAAAGAAAAAAAAAAAGGATAGTTTCTCGAGACGGAGAGGTGGCAGTCTGCTGACAAGAAAGAACGAGACGGGGGAAATTTACCTGTGGTTGAGAAAGGGAATTTCTTGAGAAGAGCGGGTTTTTTTTGTTGTTGTTGTTGTTGTTGTGTGTGTGTGTTTTGGGTTTTGTTTGTTTGTTTTGTTTGTGTGTGTGTGAATGCTTTTTTTCCTTATTTAAGGGAGGGTTATTGGGGAGCGTTTATTTTTTGTCCTTTAAAGATTTCCTGTCTACAACACTACAGATTCCCTCCTGCCATCCCCCGACAAACAAACACACTAATTTGCATAGATTTCATCATTTAACAAACAATTATCAATGACACACGGAAAAGCGACTGATGGAAGTAGTGATTAAAACATTATTCTGGCAATTAGCAATGGTATGTTGATACTGGAAGTAAAAGTGAAGACACAAACGCTCGTTGCTCAGAAAAGTCAGTTACTGAATAGAACGAAACGTATACAAAGGTATACTACATGGAGGGGGGGGGGGGAGTTCGGACAGAGTAAGCATCGAATGGAAAAACAGAAAAAAAAATAAAAGAATAATAATATTCAGTCGATTTACAAGTTGTACAATCCTTGAAAAAATTAAAACGAACTGTTGGGTTAGAAGACAAATCCGCCATTAAATCAGAGGAGATTAACCCCTAGCAAACCCTAGGCGGTTCTTAATGCATCAATCACGAGTATAATCAAAGTACAACACCCCCACTAAGCAACATTAAAATCCATGCAGACTTAAATCAAATATGATTATTTTTTAATGTGAACGCCATTGGTGCACAACCCAAAATTATTTGATAGAGTTTGAGTTGATATGTAGTTTAAATCGGGGGTTTGGGGAAGGGGGACATGCTATCATCTTCCCATTGTCTGTCTCTCTGTCTGTCTGTCTCTCCTTTGATATCATCGATACGTGGTGGAAAAGGACGTTAACCCCTAAACACACACACACACACACACACTCTCCCCCCCCCCCCCTTCTCGTCTTCGGTATCATCCATACATGGTAGAACCGTTTACTCCCAAGTACCCCCCCCCCCACCACCACCACCACCCCCCCACCACACACACCCAGTTATTCATGCCGGCCGGGTGATCAAATGTGAGTCCTTAAATCAAAAATGATTTTTTTAAATGTGTAACGCCATTGAAGCACAACCCCAAAATTACTTGGTAGGGTTTGAGTTGATATGTCGTTTAAATCGGGGGGTTGGGACAGGGGGCGGGGGACATGCTATTATCTTTCCATTGTCCGTCTGTCCCTTTCTCCCTCCCTCTATCTCTCTCTTTGCTCGTGTTTGATATCATCCATACGTGGTGGAAAAGGACGTTAACTCCCAAATACCCCCCCCCCCCCACACACACCCAGTCATTTGAGCCGGGTGATCAAATGTGACTCGTCATAATGTAGCAGAAACGCTCTCTCTCTCTCTCTTTCTCTCTCTCTCTCTCTCGTCTTTGATATTATCGATACGTTCTGATGTTTTACGTGCACAGTTTAGGATGGGTTGGTGTTTTCGTTTCTAACGTTCTTTTCCGCCACGTATGAGCGACACAATAGAGGGGCAACGTAAATCTGTCTTTAAATTACAGGGATATTTGGGGTTCTTTGTTCTTTATTTTTTTCCAATAACTGCCGCTGCAACTGAATTTAATAGCGTCTTCTATTCCGCTTCAAACATCGAGATTGTGCACAGCAGCATCCAAAAGCTTAATTTTGTGCTCCCTTTCCTGTGTGACATGATGATTTGCCAGTAGAATGTCTGGGGTTTTGACTTTCTTCCCCAAAAGGGGGGGGGGGGGGAGGGGAGGCGAGCCTTTGTCTCTGCTCTCTCCCCCTTCTTTATCCATGTCGTGTGATACCATGCACACTAATGTCACAGTATCGTCCTATAACCAATCTCTCTCTGTCTCTGTGTGTGTGTGTGTCTCTCTCTCTCTCTCTCTCTTGCTCGCCTTTGATATCATCCTTACGTGGTGAAAAAGAACGTTAACTCCCAAATACCCCCCACCCCCACCCAACACTCCCAGTCAATCAAGTCGGATGATGATACAGTATACGCCGGTTATAAGAAACTCGAGGGGGGTGAATTTTTTGGTTTCTTATATCCGAGTTTCTTATATCTGAAAGTCGGATATAAGAAAGTATTTTGAAAAATATTTCCTATAACCGAGTTCAGTGAAAAAAAGGTTTAAAACATTTCTTTTTCTCAGTTCGTGTATGTTTTGCATTAAATTAAGAAATATCTGGTTTCTCTTAAAGACCTGCACAGAATATATATGTGTAGAGTTAATATACACCAGTGCGCTTGTGTCCTTCAATGTCAGATTTTTTTTTGTTTGAACATGAAAATACTGTTTTTGCTTCCCAACTGTAGCGCTGGCGGTCATGTGGTAAGAAAAAACAAAACAAAAAGAAAAAAACAAAAACCAACCAACCAACCAACCAACCAACCAACCAACCAACCAACCAACCAACCAAACAAACAAAAAAGAACTAAGGGGAGAGAGAGAGAGAGAATTCCCTTGTATTATAGGATATATTAAAAGTGCATTATGTATCAACTTTTGATCTATAAACACTCGTCCCATTAGAGTATGATATGCGATGCTTTGCTAATTTGGCTGAAAAAGCTGCAAATTAGCTTTTTTTTCTGTTGGGAGGGGGAAGGGGATGGAGGAAAGATGGACCACGTATATTGTCAAAGAAAGGAATTGATCAACAGTTAGTCTAATACTGATAGTTTTATTCTCCTTAACGCGAGCCCTGTAGACAGAGACAGACATACACACAGAGAGAGAGAGAGAGAGAGAGAGAGAGAGAGCTCCCAATCAGGCAAAAAAACAAAATAATAATAAAAACAACATATAACAATAGAACAACAAAAATGCATCTCGTATTTTTTCTTCTTGCCAACATTCAATTTTGCGGAACACAATGGTAAAGAACCAATTCAAGAAAAGAAAATCATGCGCCATCATGTGCCTGTCCTAAGTGACGTCAGACCTGACCTGTTTTCTTAGAATGAGTGAAATTTTCTTGGAAATGTACTTTCGGTTTCTTACAATGAGTGAAATTTTTTGGAAATGTACTTTCGGTTTCTTATATCCGAGTTTTTGTATCAAGCGGGACAAGAAATTTGCTTTCCTAAAACCGAGTTTTCTTATAAGCGAGTTTCTTGTATCCGAGTTTTTGTAATACATAATAAAGAAGAGTTTGGCCGGGGGAAAAAAATTCGTTGGCAATAACCGAGTTTTCTTATATCCGAGTTGCTTATATCCGGCGTCCACTGTACAATGTGTCTCATTCTCATAATGTTGTAGTAGAATCTCTCTCTCTCTCTCTCCCGTCATTGATATTATCGACGTGATGAAAATGGACGTTAACCCCCACATACACACTTGGTAGATTTTGAGATGATATGTAGTTGATAAATCGGGGGGTTGGGGCAGGGGGACATGCCAATCTTCCCATTGTCGTCCGTCCGTCCGTCCGTCCGACCGACCGCCTGCCCGTCCGTCCCTCTCTCTCTCCTTCTCTTTGATATCATCGATATGTGGTGCAAAAGGACGTTAACCCTTAAACACACACTCTCTCTTTCTCGGCATTGATATGATCGATATATTATCGACGTGGTGGAAAAGGACGGTAACCTCCAAATACACACTCTCTCTCTTTATGCTCTCATCTTCCCATTGTCCGTTCGTCCGTCCGTCCGTCCCCCCCCTCTCTTTGCTCGTCTTTGGTGTTGTCCATACGTGGTGGAAAAGGACGTTAACTCCCAAATACCCCCCCCCCCCCCCCACACACACCCAGTCATTCATGCCGGGTGATCAAATGTAACTCCGCCTCATAATACAGCAGAACCCCCCCCCCTCTCTCTCTCTCTCTCTCATCTTTGATATTATCGATACAATGTGTCTCATTCTCATAATGTTGTAGTAGAATCTCTCTCTCTCTCTCTCTCTCGTCATTGATATTATCGACGTGATGAAAATGGACGTTAACCCCCACATACACACTTGGTAGATTTTGAGTTGATATGTAGTTGATAAATCGGGGGGTTGGGGCAGGGGGACATGCCAATCTTCCCATTGTCCGTCCGTCCGTCCGACCGACCGCCTGCCCGTCCGTCCCTCTCTCTCTCCTTCTCTTTGATATCATCGATATGTGGTGGAAAAGGACGTTAACCCTTAAACACACACTCTCTCTTTCTCGTCATTGATATGATCGATATATTATCGACGTGGTGGAAAAGTCATTCATGCCGGGTGAACTAATGTGACTCCTTAAATAAAATATGATTTTTTTTTTTAATGTGTAACGCCATTGGTGCACAACCCCAAAATGACTTGGTAGAGTTTGAGTTGATATGTCGTTTAAATCGGGGGATGGGGCAGGTGGACATGCTATCATCTTCCCATTGCCTGTCTGTCTGTCTGCCTCTCTGTCTGTCCGTGCAGACTTAAATCAAATATGATTTTTTTTTTTTTTGGTAACACCCCCAAAATTACTTGGTAGGGTTTGAGTTGATATGTAGTTTAATCGGAGAGGGGGGGGGGGGCAGGGAGACATGCTATCATCTTCCCATTGTCTGTCTGTCCGTCCGCCGGCCGGCCGGCCCGCCCGCCCTCTCTCTTTGCTCGTCTTTGGTATTATCCATACGTAATGGAAAAGGACGTTAACTCCCAAATACCCCCCCCCCACACACACACACACACACGCCCAGTCATTCATGTCGGGTGATCAAAGGTGACTTCTCATAATGTAGCAGAAATGCTCTCCATCTCTCTCTCTCGTCTTTGATATTATCGATACGTTGTGGAAAAGGACGTTAACTCCCAAATACACACACTCTCCTTAGACTCTCTGTGCGAAAATCAGGCAATATTAACCCCTAGCAACCCCTAGGCGGTTCTTGTTGCAGGAAACACGAGTATAATCAAAGTGCAATACTCCCACTAAGCGGCAACATTAAAATGCAGGCTTAATCAAAATATGATTTGTTTTTTG
Source organism: Batillaria attramentaria (assembly GCA_018292915.2). Taxonomy (NCBI): domain Eukaryota; kingdom Metazoa; phylum Mollusca; class Gastropoda; family Batillariidae; genus Batillaria; species Batillaria attramentaria. Next base: position 255,759 of record JACVVK020000115.1, on the reverse strand, counting down.
TTGTATGTGTAACGCCATTGATGTACAAGCCCAAAACTACTTGGAAGGGTTTGATTTGATATGTCGTTTTAATCGGGGGTTGGGGCAGGGGGAAGGGGACATGCTATTATCTTCCCATTGCCAACTACAAGAAGGTGGCCGCACGGACTAATATGAACACAAAGTCGCCGCGCAGGATACATAAAAGTACACGCCTCAAAAATTAGGGACGAAGCTCCGGCTGGTGGGAAGTGCGCGTGTTTAGGTCAAAGCCAGGCCTAATTGACTAGTCAGCACCAGTGTACTGTTTTGCCTCACACCACAATTCCTGCCATCATGCGCCTGGTCCGGTATAAGTTGGCAGTTGACGCTTACCTGTGGAATCTGGCAGTGATTGCGTGCTATCGGAACTCGGGGGTGTCCAGTTGGTTCTGACGTTGCACGTACACAGTCAGCGCTGGGTGGGTGAGTGGGTGGGTGTATGAGGCTTTAGCGTCTTTTTCCACCACGTACGGATGCCATAAAGCGTATTTTCGTGTTGTTTCGATGTGGCACTGATTAGTGCACAATTTATTTCCGATAGAATGTTTCTTGTTCACTCTCGCCGTCTTTCAACTGAATTTTTTTTGTGATCACATGTGTTTGCGGGGGGGGGGGGGGGGCTCTGTCCCCGTCTATCTCTCTGTCTTCTCTCCCCGCCCCAACCTTCATCAACGCCGTGTGATACAATGTGTCTCCTCATAATATCGTCATAGACACCCTCTCCCTCTCTCGTCTTTGATATCAACCATGGAAAATGACATTAAACTCCCAAACACCCTACCCGTCTCTCTCTAAGCTGAGTTGAAATTTCAAATTTGGTGAACCAGAGCAATAGACTAAAGGTCCACTATGACAGCTGCACATAGCGAAGTTGAATTGTTGATTGCAGATCAAGCAGCACCAATCGACCGTGTCCCCTCACCTCACACCTCTCTCTTGCGCTCGTGGTTCAGTACACAAGTTGCAAATTTGCACTTACCTGTGAAATCTCTAGGTGATGCCAAGCTACTTTACCATACCACGGGGATGTCGTTTTGGTTATTCCAGTGCTTCACGTGCACCTTCTAGTGAACCTTTCCCTTGCAGCTGCAGTTGTAAACAATAGCACTGTTTGCAGCTGTTCTTCATTCTGTGTTTGATATTGACTACTCCACAGGAGTATCCATACCGCGCATTTTTGTGTTCCCCTTTTCCCATGTAACGCCGATCCATGCACATTTCTGACAAATCTCTTTTAAAACTGACTTTCTTCATTGTGATCACTGAAAGACAGAAATGGGTAGAGGAGGGGCGCAGGCACAGTGGTTAAGTGTGAGTGAGTGTGTGTGTGTGTGTGGGGGGGGGGGGGGCTTAACGTCCTTTTCCACCACGTACGGGTGAAACCAAAGACGAGGCAACCTAAAAATGACACAGGGGATGCATGTTTTATTTTGCTTGTGTATTTTTCTAATCACAGAGAGGGAGAGAGAGAGAGGGCAGGTGGGTGGATGTATCGGAGTTTTACGTCCTTTTAGCGCACCTACGGGTGGAATCAAAGACGAGGCAACCTAAATATGACAGGGAATGCGTGTTTTTTTTTTATTGTGCGTTTTTCTTATCACAGAGAGAGAGAGGGCGGGGGGGGGGGGGGGGGGGGGTGTTTGGGGTTTAATGTCCTTTTCACCACATAGAGTGATATCAAAGAAAAAGCCAGCACAAATATTTGGCCCCAGCCGGGAGAGAGAGAGAGGATGGATTGGTGTTTAGGAGTTTTACGTTGTTTCCACCACGTAGGGGTGATATCAAACACGGGGCAACGAGAAAATGGCCAGCACAAATATTTGGCCCCAGCCGGGATTCGAACTCACGACCCGAACATTGAAAGTCCAACACTCTATCATTTGACCACCCCTGCTCCCCAAGAGAGAGAGAGAGAGAGGTACATGTACAAACCAGATGAAGGTAAAGTGGAGACAAACGTTTTCTTAGTTGAATGGACATGCCTGTCGCTTTAAGGCTCCGTACACAAACTTTGCAAGACTGTACAGCACGTCAGTATTACTAGTCATGAGGAGGCTTGATAATTTTGACAGGTGAGATTTCCCTGAGGCTGAAGAAAGAGAGGTGTTTTGTTTCTGTTTTAGGCAGCGTAATGGTAGTGTTCATGGCAGATGCCTTTTCACTCAGCAGTGAGAGTCTCGCGGTACTGTCACTGGAGCAAGAGACTAAAGGTCCACTCTGACGGCTGCACAAAGCAAGGTTGAATTGTTGAGTCTTGATCAAGCAGCACCAATGGACCGTATAGCGTCACATCACAACTCGCTCTCCTGCGCGCGTGGCTCAGTACACAAGTTGCCAGTTGGCACTTACCTGTGAAATCTTTAGGTGATGCCAAACTGATTTAACGCGGGGATGTCGTCTTGGTTACTCCAATGCTTCACGTGCACTGTTTAGTGAACCCTTCCCTTGAAGTTGCAGTTGCAAACACAATAGCACTATTTGCAAATGTCCCTCATTCTGCATTTAATATTGACTAGATATTTTACAGCAGTATCCATACATCGTATTTTTGTGTTCCCCTTTTTCCGGTGTAACGCCGGTCAACGGACATTTCTGACAGAAACCTCTTTTTAAAATGACTTTTTTCAAATTGGCCACTGAAAAACAGAAACAGGAAGGGTAGGTGAGTTGGCCAACTTCTGCCGTGGCGCTGTTCAGTACAAGTTGATAATTACCTGTGGAATCTGGCAGTAATTGTGTACTGACTAAATTCGGGGGTTGTATTGCTTCTGACGTTTCAAGCGCACAGTGCTTCAGTGTGGGGTGGTGTTTGAGGGTTTAACGTCCATTTCCACCAACTACGGGTGGAATCAAAGACGAGGTAACCTACAAATGACACTGGGGGTGCGCGTTTCATTGTGTTTATATTCCTTATCAGAGAGAGAGAAACCAAATGAAGATTATAAACTTCTGAGACAAACTTTTGTTGTTGTTGTTGTTGAATGCACATGCTCATTGCTTTAAAGTTCTACAATCTGAGCAAAAATTACATTTTTGTTTTTTTCATGTAGTGCAGGCACACTCAGCCGCGAATTAGTCTTTGTGGCTTGCGCGGCTTTAAGCCCTAAAAACTCACTCACTCCTGTAAAACATTGCGTTTAAAAAAAAATGCGAATCCTTCGACTGTGCATAATCCAAGCAACTCTGTAACAGTTGCAGAGTTTTCAGCGCTTCGGGGATGCTTATAAAACCAAAGCACGAGTTTGCCGTGACATTATTTGGCTCTTGGTTAGTGAGCGAGACACAGTGCTAGAGTGTCTAGCGGATGTTTAGTGCTGCACGATCTTTCTCGCTCAGTGTCAAAACGTAAACTGAGCTGTGAAATCAGGCTGCCCGTGGCTTTTATTGGGGTTTCAGGGACACTGAAAACTCTGCAACTGTGACAGAGTTGACTGTGCTTGCAAGGTAGATTGTAAAATTTGTTCGCACTTCTGAAAGCTTTTTGTTGGGAGCTAAGATCTTTAAGGCTTGTACACAAACTGTGCAAGACTGTAAGCCACGTCAGTATTTGCTAATCATAGGGAGGCTTGTTAATCTTGAGGCCGATATTTTCCTGAGCCTGAGAAAGGAGTTTCTTGTAAGGAGAGTTGTTTTGTTTTGTTTTGATATTTTGTTTTTGTAGGTAGTGTAGTGTTCATGTCGGTGACGCATTGTAAAAATGGAGGAAATGTAACGTGACATCGACCTGGAGCTTAAATCTGCAGGGGCCACAGATAAATTTCGTTTAAATGTGCCAAATATTCACCAGAAAAAATTCGGTGCTTTTGTGCGGCATGTTACGAGTTTTTCCCTTACAGACCGGACTAGGGCATGTCTGCAGTGGAATCGGTTTCATTTAGACGGATACCAACAAGGAGTGTCTGCACCAGAATCAGTTTCATTTAGTTAGATATTTACACGCAATAAAATGTTTGCGTGGAATCGGCTTCATTCAGCAGTAGAAAAAACATGGTGGGAATCACCAGAATCAGCTTATTTCATCAATATGGAGTGAACTATGGAAATCAACTTTATTAGTCAGCATCATAATCAGCTTCATGTCATCGGACACTGTAATACGCATAATACGTGTCTGCATCCGGATCTGCTCATGTATCTAAACGGGAAAAATGTCACTTTATTACTGATAGATTTCACAGGTAAGTGCCATTCGTAATTGCTCTGGTGACAGTACCGTAAGACTTTCTCGTGGCCGAGTGAGAAGGTATCTGCCAGTATGTGCCACATACGCTTTACTGCAGACGCTTTATTGCACACGAAGTACCCGTAGTTTTTAGAAATTTCAAAGAGAGACTGATGCTTTTACAACAGAGAAATACGATACCAACACGGAGTGAATATCTGTGCCGGAATTAGCTTCATTTCACCGGAAACAGACATGGAATAAATCTCTATGTCGGAATCAGGGTCATTACGCCGGATATAAACATGGAGTGAATGTTTGTGCCAGAATCAGCTTCATTTGGTTGGAAAGAAAGGGGGAGGGTAGTCTAGTTGGATGTGTGTGAGCAAGAACGAGAAGGGGGGGGGGGGGGGTGGACAGGGAGTGGGTGGAGGCAGAGATGGTGTGTTCAGCATGTTCCAACAAAAGAGAAATAGAGGGAAGGGTATTTTGCACAGAGATAGAGAGGTACTGGTAGGTAGGTGTTTGGGAGTTCAGCGTCCTCTTCCACGACTGGTGACCCCATAGGCTTGCCTTCACGCGGCGGGGCTGATTTCGCTGAGCTTGCCCACCCCTTTTGCTCTTTCTTTACTCTTATTTCTGCCTCCATCGGTCCATTCACCTGTCTTTTGCTCTCTTAAAATCTCCCGGGAGAGGGGGGGGGGGGGGATCAGTAAGCAGGTGTATGCTGACCCTTGGTCCAGTGTGACATCTGAGGGTCGCTTCTGAAGGCCGACTTCACTGGATTCCCCCCACCTGGTCTTCATCCTGGCGGGCTTTGTTCGCAGCACCCTGCTGGTGCTGCTGAACACCTGTCAAGTTGAGGACCTTCACTTCCTACTCCACGACTGGTGAAATCAAAGATGGAGGGGAAGGGGGGGGGGGTGGATCTGTTTAGAAAGAGAGAGAGAAGGCGTTTGTTGATGAGTGACAGAGAGAGCGAGGTGGATGGGGGATGAAAGGGGGAGGGGTGGAGAGAGAGAGAGAGGATGTTCTGGTGAGAGAGAAAGAGAGAGGGATTATATTTTGAAAAGGCGCGCGGGGTGGGTGGGGGGTGGTGAAGGGGGTAGTGTGAGGAGATAGAGAATTCTGATGAGAAACAGAGAAAGACAGGGGTTGGTGGTGGAGGGCTGTGTGTAAGGAGAAATCAATGAATTTATTCCAAAATGTGTGCGCGCGTTTGTGGGGGTGGGGGGGGGGGGGATTCAGACATTTATCACTGTCTCTTGTCGTCAAAGCACCCTTGATTTCGTTTATTTAAGGTATACATGTCTCTTGTATTCTGTGTATTATTTCAGCAAAGAGAGATGAATTTATATATTTGTATAGGAATAGCAGACAGCATCTACAGACTTTTTTTTTGCATGATATTGTAATTCCAATGTTGCCGTATTATCCCCCACGACACCCCCCCCCCCCCCACCACCACCACCAAAGAAAAAATAAGAAAGAAAAGAAAAAAGTGTGAATTTACACAGTTATCTCTCCAAGCAAAAACAAAGTAATGTTAAATTGTCCACGATATTCAGGCTTTAAGTGCATCCCAGGTTTCCAACGTGACACCGTTTTCCAGAGTATTTTCTGAGTTCCCAATAACCAGCGTTCTCTGTCTGTCCCCGGTTTCCAGGTGTGTCCCCGGTTTCCGGGTATGTCCCCGGTTTCCGGGTATGTCCCCGGTTTCCGGGTGTGTCCCCGGTTTCCGTGTGTCCCCGGTTTCCAGGTGTGTCCCCGGTTTCCTGTGTGTATCGCTGGTTTGCAGTTACATGCTTATATCGTGCGAAACACAGTCTATTGTCACGTGAAAACAACCACAAAGACAAAATAACACCAGGAGATGGAGCTGAGGTAGCTCAGGTACGAGAATATGATTCCGTTGTTCAGATATTGTCAATAGTTCCATACCTACATATCGGGGACATATACACAGCCTGTGTGTATACTCCGGTAAAATTGTGTATGGATACACACGCTCCGTGGCATTTCTACCATCAAACCGGGGACATTGTCCGATTTTGCTCATATTTCACTAGTAACATCATTTTTAGTCAAGAAATACGATAAAATTAAAAAATAGAACTTTGACACACCGGGGACGTCCCCGGTTCCGGAGTGTCCCCGATGTGTGGAAAAATTTGCCCGTGTGTGTCCCCGGTCTCCGGTAAATACAGACACACACACACACATCATCATCATCATCATCAGTATCACACACACACACACACACACACACACACACACACACATATCATCATCATCATCATCAGTATCACTCTCTCACACACACACACACACACACACACACACACACACACACATCATCATCATCATCATCATCATCAGTATCACACACACACACACACACTGAAGAGAGGAAAGAAGCCACACAGAGATCGCTGCACAATCCACTGAAGTAAAGTCCTCACGTATCCACTTCTACCTACAGGCATTTCCCCGCGACCACGGAATGCTGGACTGACCTTATGCAAACTGGCATTCCTGGCGACGTACTGCCCAAACTGACGTGTTGGGTTGGACGGGTCTTCGTCAGGAAGGTAGCCGGCTCCAAACATAAAGGCGTTGTCGACGGCAATACTCCCGTTCTCAGCCAAAAGGCCCTCCTCCACGGCAATCTGAATAAAACGCCATAATTATGTCGGACCACATCTCTCAAAGTGTACAGACACGTTAGTCGTGCAACTATCTGAAAACCGGCACAGTCGTCGTATAAAATTATATCATCACACCACTTAGACACCTGGACAGTGACAGCATCTGAACGAACAGAAGCGTGCTGGAAGACTCGGCGACCACACTGTTCGCTCCAGTAGTGTAACAACAGTCGTAGAATTTGAATGTTCGACTGCTCCCGCAAAGACAGTGTCAACAACAATGTATTGCATTAACAGCTGTACTGCTCATCAAGATGGAGTATTTCGAGCGTACAGGCGCACTCACGAGCGAAACTGTTCCAAAACATAAACTGGCTTAGCAAAGATGGAATTAGCCCGTTTAAATTAAACCAAAAGAAACCGCAGAAGTGTCTCCTTTACCTTCAGATAACTGATGTATTCCGATTTTTCTGCGTCGAGAAAAATGAAGTCAAACTTCTCCCCCTGAGCGGCCATCTCCTTCATAATGTCTATTGCATGTCCTGAAAAAAAAAGTGATAATAGTTTGATCTGTACTGTCCGACCAACCCTGTTCCGGGTCCGTCGATAACTCTAAGCCGCGGCGACGATGGCCAAGTCGGGCTAATCGAGATCGAGCCGAGCTAAGTGATACCTAAGAAGGAAAAAACAAAACATAATACTCGGCGACAAGGAAAGTAGACAGTTGCAAAAAACTTTGAGGTCCCAGTGTTATTTCACAGTGTGCACAGAAGCGGTGAAACTGTCGCATTCACCAGCACAGTACATTCTCAGCCTGTTTCGAGATTCAAGTATTGCCTGCATGAGTTGTCCCCCATGCGTACACAGACCCGCAGCATGCATGCAGTTTTCGTGGCAGCTTTGTGCTCTGCCACGAAAAATGCGTGCTTGTTGTGGCAAGGGAGACAACTCATGCAGGCAATAATCTCGAACAGGCGAGGTTAAAGGTTCCTGAACGTTCTTACTGCAGCAATCGCGAGTATAATCAAAGTACAACTCTCCCACCAAGCCAACCTTAAATCCATGAAGACTGAATCAATTACGAGGTTTTTGTTGTTGGTTTGTGTGTGTGTGTGTGTGTGTGTGTGTGTGTGTCTGTGTGTGTGGTGTGTGTGTGTGTGTGGGTGTGTGTGTGTTGTGTGTGTGTGTGAGGTCACTGGTGCACAACCCCAAACTTACTTGATACGATTTTAAAAAACTTTTCTGGGTGAACCCTAAAACGCCGGGAACCACACCCCACTGCCTCATCGAACAAGTAGCCTACCCATGATGTATCGACTATTATGAGGCCCTCACACACGTGTACCTATTCGGATCTGAATCTTGGAGCCGTGCGGCGAGGCAGCGAACGACTTTCTGTTGAGTTGTTCAAGATAGGGGTCCATGTCCAGCGTTACCACAACGCCGTCGGCTGGCAGAGCTTCGGCCATGGCGAGGGCGCTGTAACCAGTGTACATTCCCACATCCAGGACACGCCGAGCACGCTGGATGCTCACTAGGGACTTCAGCAGCTGACCTGGAAGCGTACAATGCAACGCAGATGGCAACTGAGACCGTAAGAGATCTGGCTGGTTGGTTTTTATCAATCAATCAATCAATCAATCAATCAATCAATCAATCAATCAATATTATCCCAGAGGGACATTTGGGTGTGGTGGACAAACAAAGACAATGATACACAATTAAAAATACACATAAGATAATACATAATAAACACTACAAATTAAATTAGAGATTTCTATGAATTAAAAAGTCTTGGTTGGTTGGTTGGTTGGTTGGTTGGTTGGTTGGTTGGTTGGATTTAACGTTAAGAGTGATTTGAGACGGTCCTCGTGGGCAGGTTCATTATTAATCAATCAATCTTTTCAGGGGAAATTAGGGTGTGGTGGTCATAAAAATAACATGAAATGTTACAATAAACACTTGGTACTTGGTAAACGAAGGTGAGAGAGGAAGCGTAAACGAGTCTATACGTTAATCTGAAACGATTTGGTCAGGAAAAATCCCACCAAATTCCTCGCACCGGGGATTTGAACCAGGCAGCTCCCCAAATCCCCTGTCACTTCGTGTTATACATGTATTATTTGATGGTCTTACCTTCCAAAGGTCCGCTAAGCATATCGGGCATTAGGTTCCAGATCGTCTTCCCATCTTTCTTCAGCTCATCCCATGGGTGACTGAGCGTTAGCTTCCCGATCTCCCGACAGGCGGCGCTCTCCTGTGACGAGCACTGAAGCGCATAGTCATCGCGCAGGTCAACCAGCTGCAGCGCCTTCTTCAGGCCTTCGATCACTTCCGGGTCAGCTTTGGTTCGCTGCGCCGCTTCCAGTGTTTCCTGGATGACGCCAACCGTCGGGTCGTAATGCACTTTGATGGGGTTGGACATACTTGTGCTTGGGCTGACGAACTTGCAGTAATAGCTGTTAGGACAAACAAAAAGTAATCTATTTGTATTATTATTATTTTTTAAAGCGGCACCTGGCAGGATGATCAACTCCCACAGTGTCAAAAATGTGTTTCGCACTATTAAGTCGACGGTCTTCCCGAAATGTATTTTAAAGCATTGTAATACTTGTAATATCGCCAGCAGTGAGACGGTCACGTATTCAAATTCTACGACTGTTGTCACACTACTGGAGCGCTCACTGTGCTCAATGCGTCATTGAGTACTGGCTTCTGTTTGGCCAGTGCCAGCATTGAAGATGTCACGTCCAGGGGCCCGTTTGTAGAACTCGAGGTCAATTTAACCCACGACTACGGGCCTAACCCAGACTAGGACAAAAGAAACCCTAAAACAAAATTAAATTTAAAAAAGTAAGCGAAGAAAGAAAGACAAAAATCCTTCTATAACGGCATAGGCACCTTGCTGGAATGGACCCGCTTCCTGATTTAAAACAAAAAACAACAGCAAATTTAACCCTAAAGCTAGTTTAGTTCGAGGTTAGACTCTAACCCGCGGCTAAACTCCCTAACCCCGACCTTTACATGCGGGACGAGGTGTCTAAGTGGTCTGACGATAGATAGCACTAAAACAGATCAGGGTGATCTGTGACGATAAAAAAAATGGTAGCATTAGCCGCCTAGAGCCACAAACAATACCGGCAATGGTGTGATCAGTCGCCACTATGTCCGACTGAGTGACTGGCGTATCTGTGTCTGCCCCCAGCTAATCACGCTCCAACGCGTTCGCTCTCCGAGAAGAAAGTCTGAGGCGAACCCGATCTTATGGCGTTTGATGGGGGCTTAACGTGCTTTTCCATCACATACGGGTAATATCAGAGACGGTGCAGCGAGAAAAAGGCAAGCACAAATATTTGTGCATAATTTTTTTTGCCCAGCCGGAATGCAAGCATAGAAAGCCCAGCGCTCTACTGCTCGACTATAATCGGCTCCCGAGACCCTATCGTCTGTGACCAGCTCTTAGTTAAGCGGGGTTTTTTTGTACTATGGTGTAATCGGTCTCACCTTCAGCTGTGTTGGTTGTCTTGTGGTGCCGCAGATATAAAGTGTAACAATGGGCGTGACATGACAAGGAGAAAACGTGTTTGATTAAATCAGCACAGCACACTTATTAGTGCTGCCACAGCTGCTCGGGCGATGACTTGGCACATGAAGTTATTGAGCATAATTATTCACAAATGAATGTACCGGCATCGATTTGTACAGCAAAGATTGATACAGAGTGGTTGGCTACCTAGTGTGATTATCCGAAACAAACGGAGAGCACAGGCGTAAGGACACAAAATTAATTGACCTAGGGTCATGTGGAGTGGGTATTTGGAGAACCCTGTTCAGCGAGTGTGCTAGTTTGTAATGATTTTTGTTGTTATGAAAAAGCGTGATTTTTGTACTTTGTAGCCCAGAGTGCATGCCATGGGGCCGCAACAAGAGGCAAGCTGCCAGTGAAGTTGAGACATTTTGAGCTTTTCGAGAGCGGCAAAAGCGAGGCGGGCGGATTTGGACAAAGCAGCTTTCTGGTCTAAACAGAAAGTAGACTAGCATTACTCCAGTGAGGCCTGAGCGGAAAGGAGACATTCAGTTTATTGAAACTCCTTTCAGGTGCGTGCCCTTGAATGGTCTGTGCCTGCTAATGTTTGTTTGTAGACTGAAGCGTTTTTAGGGGTGACCATGACGCCTGAGGATAATAGGGAATATACATATATATAGGCATTTTGAGATCTCGTGCTTTTGTGTTCTTTGGCCACACCGGTGACCCGTAAACTTCCAAGATTTTACCGCCTCTCGGGTGAACGCCGGTGCAGCACCGTCGCCCTCAAACACAGGGCTTAATAACTGTCTCACTGTTGACTAAGGTTCCTACCAAGTAAGTTTGGAGTTGCGTGCACCCGCAGTAGGTCTCAATAAAAATATAATCAATTCATGTTTGCATGGATTTAATTTGGCTCAGTGGGAGTGTTTGCCGTTGATTATACTGACTCGTGTTTGCTGCAGTAAGAGCCGTCAAAGAACCGTTAATTACAGATACAGATACAGATACAGGATACAGATACAGATACAGATACAGAGTACAGATAACTTTATTGTCCTTAAGGAGATTTGTCTTTGGCTTCACCGACACGTAAAAATTTATGAAGGTCACTCAAGGAGTTTGGCTTATAAAATCTCTCTCTCTCTCTCTCTCCCATGTGCCTCTCTCTCTCTCTCTCTCCTCTCTCTCTCTCTCTCTCTCTCTCTTATGCCTCCAGCTGCAGCAGCACCAGAGCTGATAACTTACATAAAAACGCTAGTAATAACAGTAGTAAAATCAGACTATATGACTAAAAACATTTGTAAAAGACAGCTCGTCATGGAATGACGTACGAATAAACATCACGAATTCAACACACGTATTGCACAGGGTAGGAACGACTTTTTAAAACAGGTTTTTATGGCACACAGGAACTCTAAAACGCCTACCACTAGGCAATCTTTCAAATGACGGTGCAATGGATGCGAAGCATCAGCTGTGATGGCAAGAGCTTTTCTTCGAACTGACTTAATGTTGCCTGATTTTTGCATACAGGGCCAAAACCGAAAAAGAGTCAAAGACGTGGGATACCCGTGTGTGGTACGTAATAGCGTTAAGGCTGACGGGATTCGGTAACATCTGGGGTGGGTGGGTGGTGGGTGTTTGGGGGTTTAACGTCCTTTTCCACCACATACGGGTGATATCAAAGACGGGGCAACGATGAAAAAGCCAGCACAAGCATTTGGCCCCAGCCGGGATAACGAACTCACGAACCCGAGCATTAGAAGTCCAGCGCTCTAATCATTCGGCCACCCCGGCTCCCGTTAACATCTGGGGGTTCTCGGTTCACCGGCGTGGTTTATCAAATGTACTCCTAATTACCCGCGTGCAAAACAGACATTGATGATACAAAATCCAATTCTGTATACAACAATAACACAAACCAAATAGGTGCGCTTCTACTCATTTATACAAAACAGACACTCATATTGCAAGTATAGGAAATGTTGTATACAATAACAACATAAATGAACGCCCCATTCAACTGAAATAAATTCATGTTCTGAAATAAATGCACAGGCGTTGACAGTAAATACAGTAAAGACTGGTAGAGCGTTACAGGTTGTCTATAGTGACGTGTGAAGCAAATACATTTTGAAGCGGATTCAAATATCAAAAAATGGAATTGAAATGCTTTATTTCAGGCAGCAGTGGGCTCCTGCTTACAGGTTCAAGATATGGGGAAGCCGGGACAACCTGGTGGTAAAGCGTAAGGCCGATTGTCACACGCGAGTGGTTTAAGTCCGAACAAAACAGTAAACATGGTGTATTTCCGTGCCTTTGCACTATTTTTTCCAGAGCGTGTTTGAGCTGTTTTCCATGTTTGGTTCGCACAAAAAACGCCTCCTGTGTGGCATAGGCCTTAGACTGGCAATGCAACTTCTGGCAACAAGACATTGATGGTGACCTTTTCCTCGTTGTCCCGTCTTTGATATCACCCTTACGTGATGAAAAGTAAATGGACGTTCAACCCCCCCCCCCCCCCCAAAAAAAAAACAAAAAACAACAACAACAACAACAACAACAACAAAACAAACAAACAAACAAAAAAACCAAACAAACAAACAAAACAAAACAAAACAAAACAAAACAGCCAAACAGCTTTGACAAAGATGATAGAAGGCACTCTACTTTGTGCATGTCAATCAGAACTTTGTTGGCTATACACGTAGACTACTAGGACAAGTTATAACTAGTGTCACAATTTTGTTGTTGTTCTTGTTAAGTTTGGAATAAGCACATTCAACACCGATATCAGCAACTGTACTGTCCACAGTAGCTCTTCAACGATATTCAGATTAATCTCGAGTTCAATCTTGCGTGTTGAAATTTATGGCAACGCAGGAATTCTACCGTACAACAACAGATTCTCATTCTCCTGAAGACCGCTTGACAAATGTTCAGCAATTGTTGCCGACGACCTTCATACACCGCGCTATGCACTTGTGTCATGACCTAGATCTTTCAGAGCAAGATTAGCAAACATAAGTGCAACACAAGGACTAGACGACATTTTGCTACATATGGCCGGTGTGGAAAACAGTTCACAAGCGCAAGCAGTATCAGGCGGTAGCGCTTCTGTCGGCGGTCCGTTCTAAAGGTTTAATATCACCACAATAACACCTGGATCGCCAGTACAATGATGGATCTGAGAGGGAAAGGAGTCTTTTTGACGGGAGGAGCTCGAGGAATTGGCCGAGGGTTGATGGAAGCGCTGCTGTCCAAGGGAGCGAGGGTAGGTTCCAGTTGTTAAACTGGCTAAATCCATCTTTGCTCCGCCAACTTATGTTTTTTTAACAGTTTCGCTCGTGAGAGCATCTGTACGCTCGAGGGCGCCGGGGTGGCCGAACGGTAGAGCGTTGGACTTTTAATGCTAGGGTCATGGGTTCAAATCCCGGCTCTGGCCAAATATTTGTGCTGGCCTTTTTCTCGTTGCCCCGTCTTTGATATCACCCTTACGTGGAGGAAAATGACGTTAAACACCCAAACACCCACCCGCCCCTCGAAATACTCTATCTTAATGATTAGTACAGCTCTTAATGCGATACAGTGTTGGTTACACTTTGCGCGAGCGGTCGAACTTCAAATTCTATGCCGACTGTTGTTACACTACTGGAGCGCTCAAAGTGGTCGCCCGCGTTATCGAGTACGCTTCTGTTGACTCAGTGCCAGCATTGCAGACGCTGTCACTGTCCAGATGTCTAAGTGGTGTGAAGATAGATACCACGAAAACAGCTCAGAACGATCTGTGAGCATAATGGGGATGAGCGGTGGTCTACTAGGTAGCGCGTCGGGTTTAGCCGCTGCCCTACTGAACGGCCGTCACCAATTTCACGGCGATGAAGCGTGGGTTCGAGCCCAGGTCGAGCTTGTGATATGTGATACCGGTTTTCCCTGGCTGTCGGGCTGCTCATCGGGGGTTTCTCTCCGGGTTATCCGGCTTTCCTCCCCCAAGCAAAATTGTAAATATATAGGATAGGTATTGGGTGGCGCTGCACCGCGGCGACGCGCTTCCCCGGGGGAGGCAGCGCGAATTTCCCGAAAAGGATAATACAGTAGTTTACGAACAATGATAGCATTAGCACGTATAATTTGTGTTATGTTTTTCGTTAATGACGAGCATTGCAATCCGATAAATATGTGTTCTAAGAACCTTAGCAGGTAAAGGCTTTCATTCGTGTTGAAAATGAAAGTGATGAAACCCATGTTCAACATCAGTTACATGTATCCTCATGGCATTTTCCATACAACGTGCTGTTAAAAGGTTTTCTATAATTATGTTGTATATTATCACGCATCCACCTATTCCGTCCCCAACGTTACTGTTTACAGTCTTAAATGGGTATGACGTACAGTTAACTCAAAGTGAGTTGTACATAAAGATAAACATAAACGTTTATGTTTATGTACAACTCACTCAGAGTGAGTTGTACATGTATTTGAATGGTCTGGCTCTTTTCTTTGTTTTTTCAGGTGTTGTTTTGTGACGTGAACTCGGCCACGGGAAAAGCAACAGAGGCAGAACTGCAAGAAAAGTTCGGTGCTGAAAACGTTATCTTCAGGGAGTGTGATGTTACGAACCCTGAACAGTTGAAAGGTACTAGTTGTCGAGCTTTCGCAAGTGTGTTATCAGGAGTAGTGTTGTCTATTTAGTGACTAAATAGGAGATTTCCCCTGTGTATTTAAAAAAAAAACCTAAAAAAAACAAGTGTTCAATTAAAGTGTGTGTGTGTGTGTGTGTGTGTGTGTGTGTGTGTGTGTGTGTGTGTGTGTGTGTGTGTGTGTGTGTGTGTGTGTTTAAGGGTGTATGGTCCATTCCATCACTTATGGGTTATATCAATGCTGGGGCAACGATAAAAAGGGATTCGAACTCACAACCTGAGCACTGAAAGTCGCCTATCCCGGCTCCCCGTTCAATCAGAGAAGAGCGCATGTACTTAAAGCTACATTTGCATAAACCACACTAATGTTATTGATAATTGAAACATTCTCACTTCCATCATCCAAGAAGGATTTGGTAATGTCAACAATGCAGTATACGATTAATTACAGTGCACAAACCCTTGTAACTCTCTCTCTCTCTCTCTCTCTCTCTCTCTCTCTCTCTCTCTCTCTCTCTCTCTCTCTCTCTCTATGATACAGAAACGTTTCAGGCGGCCGTTTTCGAAATTCGGAGCGGTGGACATCTGCGTCAACAACGCTGCTGTTTTGGACGAAAGTGCTTTGGAAAAAATGTTCGCCGTGAATGCGGTGAGCATAGTCAGATTAGCAGTCCCGACAAAGAGAGAGAGAGAGAGAAGTTGCTTGCCTGATTACTTTTTATCTTTAACGCATGGTAATGCTCACTAACCGATGTTTAGAAATCTCTGTGTGTTGGATGTGGCAGGCCGAAGGACACAAATACACACAGGGCCTCAAAATGCCTATATATTCCCTATTAGCCTCATCACAGTCACCCCTAAAAATGCTATAGTCTAGGAACAATTACTACCATGAACAGACCATTCAATGGCACGCACTTGATAGGGGTTTTTAAAAAAAATGTGAATGTCTCCTTTACGCTCAGGCCTCACTGGAGTAATGCACGTCTACTTTCTGTTTAGGCCAGAGAGGCAGTTCACACAAAACCGATTGCCTCACTTGTGTCCGACCTCTGTGCAAAAAGTCCCAGCTTCACTGGCAGCTTGCCTCTTTTTGTGGCCGCCTGGCATGCACCTTGACCTACATAACACAAAAAAATCACGCTTTTTCATGACAACAACAATCACTACAGACTAGCACACTCGCCAAACAGGGTACCGCAAATAAACACCAAACATGACCCTACGCTCAATTTGTTTCCTTACGCCTGCATTAGGAATAAAGCCATGACATGTAACCGAAAACAGTAACACTGACCGTGCCTGAGCCTGCCCCTATGGAACTACAGTGAACTGACTACATGTAGACAAACGTCTCTATAGCAAGGTTCACTGAAGACACATAAACTTGACATTTTGAACAGATTTGTGTAGTTAACGAAAACTGGATGGAGAATTCAATTTTGCTGAGCCTTGGGCGACGCGTAGCTGAACCTTTGATCGAAGTGTCCCCCTCAGCGACGAGTTAAGACAATGAAGATGAAAGTTATAGACAGGATAGGATTTGAGTCCATGCTTGTTACGTTCAACATGTCATTCTCGTGATAACAGATGGGTCAAATACGAGGCAGTCAGCTGGCCTTGGAGCACATGCGCCGTGACCGGGGTGGACGTGGTGGGCTCATCATCAACATTGTCTCTGATTGCGGTAAGCTCGAGATTAACTCATTAGACACTAACAGTTTTCTCCATTGGCATTCCCTGAAAACTTGTCGTTTTAAAAGGGTTTGAACTTTTGTTTACAGTAAGGGCGATGTATCCAGTTCTATTCCCGCACAACACCTGAACATAAAGGTCCGCAAACTTCGTCCAAGGATTTGATTTTTGCGGTACATCTAGTCACTTGGATTGTGCAACCCCAGACAGCGTATGCGGTCGTGTGCGGCTCACACGTCGTGCAGGGCCGGACCGGATAAAAGAGTTAATATCATTATGTCGTGTTAGGATGTTTCATCACTGTATGTAACGTGTATGTGACATGTATTTAATGTGTATATATGTAAAGCCACTCTGCTATTATGAGGCGCCCAGAGCTCCAGCAGGAGGTTGGGCGCCAGACAAATCTTCAGTAGTAGTAGTAGTAGTAGTAGTAGACTAAGTATCCTAGTGAAACAAGACCCGCCCTGCAATCACGTCGTTTAGGACCTACGTGTGTCTTGCGTCTTTGTATGGCCATCGGTGGACCTACTCACCGCCATTGACATACTGCCATTCGCCATCTTCTTGTGTCTTGCAATTGACATGTAGAAATGCAGATTCTGATTGACACGTCAGTGTAGCCAATCACAGTGCACCAGTACTCCGACAGAGAAATGACGCGTGTGGGATTGTCTGTGGGAGTATTTGAGGGTTCCCTCCCAGAACGTCCTATCTATCTTCTTTCTGTCTGTATCGATAGTAGGGAACCCTCGATTTGATTGACAAAGCTGCTGTTTTGTGGCAAAACACAGTAAATCCACGACGCCATCACGTGAGTGTGTTTCATCTTGAAATCACCCCTTTTTTCCCCATCAAATGACGTCATGGACATACCGTGTTTGTGCCGTTGCACGGCAGAAAGAAATCAGATGGATTGCCACGGAGAAGCAGAGCGCGTGGCTGCTGGCCCATGGGCTACATGTTAATTGCAGACATTGCAGAATTTCTGCTCCTTACTGTGACTCACAGTCACAGTCTTCCATGATTACAATGTCGAGTTCAACGTTTTCCCAGGCGTCCGTTCCTCATCAAAGCAGGGTGGGTACGTGGGTGTTTGGGGGGTTTAACGTCCTTTTCCACCACATAGGGTGCTATCAAAGACGGGGCACCGATGAAAAACCCAGCACAAATATATTTGGCCCCAGCCGGGATACGAACTCACGACCCGAGCATTAGAAGTCCAACGCTCTACCATTCGGCCACCCCGGCTCCCCCATGAAAGCAGGGACTCAGTGGAACTGTTATGTATTGTTACGTATGACTTCACTAGTATCCAAGTTTCTTTGAAGAAGTTTTATTGCCCTAACATAATGACACAAGTATTCAGCCCAAATACCGCACCCCATTTTCGTCGCTTTCCTTCTCTGTCCTTGGCCCAATGTGGTGGGAAAGGACGTTAAACCCCCAAACACCCATCCACCCCCACCCTCCTCCCTACACACACACACACACACACACACACACACACACACACACACACACACACCCATCCACCCACCCTCTCTGTCCTCTGCCCAGGTCTGATGCCTGTAAAATGGGTTCCCGTGTACAATGCCACCAAGCACGCTGTTATGGGATTTACAACCAGCTGGGCGGTAAGTGTTGTTAGAGATATGTGTGTGTGTGTGGGGGGGGGGGGGGGGGGCTTGAACTGAACGAAAACGGACTGGCCAAAAATGCGATTGGACCTAAGATGCATTTTTCTTCAGAATCGTAAATAAAGCAAATCATATGAGACTGCGTGTTGACATTAGATTTCAAACCAAGGTAGATAATTTAGATCTTACATCCTCTCTAGCGAGAAAAATAAAAGGTATCAAAACGCGAACATACAGCCATCACAGCCAAAGAACCGCCCAAAGCGGCACCGAATCATCCTTGCTCGGTATGCACGGTAAACTGCACGGCCACCTCGCCATCTGACCGCCCGTACACGTGAAATGCACGGTAAACTGTGCGGTCGATATAAATGTATTGTTTACCGTGCATTTCACGTGTGCGGGCGGTTTTAGTGGCGAGGTGACCGCACAATGTACCGTGCATGTCGTGTGTGTGGTCTGTTCGGTGCCACAGAGGGAGGTTCTTTCGGTTGTGACGTCGGAGGTTCTTTGGGTTGTGACGTCAGTCTGTACGCGCTAAATTCCCTAACTTGGTTTGCAATCTTTCTTCTTCTTTTTTCTGCCCCAACTCTCTTGCCAGTTCCAGTGGTGTTCCTCCCAGGTAATCGGTGAAATCCACGCAGGGCTCGGAAGCTGGGGCAATTTTTATTATGCATGATGATGGAGATGAGGATGATGATAACATGATGCTATGGAGGTCCGTGTGGTTTGGGACCGCGGGACAGGGCCGCATTCCACGCTTCTTAAATATCCCGGCACTAAGCAGGCTCGGGAACTACGGCACCTGCGGTGTCGGCCGTGTAATCATCCATCATAAGACGTGTCATACCAAGGGAAGCACCCCCAAAGTCGCACCTGTGAAGTGGGTAAATCTCGGCTGTGTGGCAACAGCCTCCCCATTGGGCCCATAGCACACCCGCTCTGGGTAGGAAAAATCCCGCTTGCCTCGGCTGGGACTCGTACCCGGGTCTCCCGGTCCACGGTCCGAAGTGCTAACCACTACACTACGGGGGCCGGTTGGTTTGCAATCTTAATTAATTTTCTTTCTCGCTAGACAGGATGTAAGATCAAAGATTAAGACCCACAAAGAAAACCTCAGTATTGGTAACGTTCTCACACTTAACTTCCACAGGCAAATTCTCTTTACTTACGAACCACATTTTGACACCCTATTACAGCAAAACTCCAGGATGAAAGAAATGGGCGTAAGGTGGCGCTGCTTCTGTCCCCGGGCGACCCAAACGGACTTCATCAAAGTGAAGGAAGGGATGGTTCAGGACATTGAAGAGTATCTCAGCGTGTGTCTGCAAAGTGTCATGAAGTAAGCACTTAGTAAATTCACTTCGCTGGTGACTGTAAGTGATAGACAATAAAAGATCTACAAAAATTTAAACGATGCGGGGGAAAAAAAACCCAAAAGACGCCTTTCCTTTCCTTAATCCTCTTCGTGCCCTCTGGCACATAAGGCCAACACCAAAGATCGCCACTCTGGCCTGTTCTGAGCTTTCTTCTCCAGCGTCCCCCAGGTAAGTTCGTTTTCCTTCAGCTCCTTTTCCACTGCCCGCCGCCACGTTCCTTGGGTCTTCCTCTGGCTCTTTTTTTCCATCTGGGGTCCAGCGAAGAGCCACCCCGGGTGGTGCGGTTGGGGGAAGTATGTGTCCAATCCAGCGCCATCTTCTGCGCTTGATTTCTTTGGTGACGTCGCAGGTCGATGTTCTGTTGACCCAAAAGATACAAGCCTGGATCAGTCGATCAGTCGACGTTTCCTATTGTTGCATCATCACCGTCATCAGGACAAAACGGGAGACGAATCTACACGCACACACGCACGCGCGCGCGCGCACACATACACGCACACACACACACACACACACACACACACACACACACACACACACACACACACACTTCCTTATGTATGCTTATAACAATGTAATTTCAAAAACAAACTACAGAAAGTCTACATGTAATTCGTGAGACTGTTGGATTTCATCACCAGTTTATTAATTCATCAACATTATTGATTCACTCAGGGTGTCCGAGGTGGCGGAAGAATTCCTGAAAGTTGTCCAAGACGAAGAGAACAATGACGTCATCTACCTAGTACAAGAGGGAGGAAAGAGCCGTTACGTCAGACGTCAGTTGATAGACAGTGACGGAGTGTCCAACCCTCTCACTGTCGATAACCCTCAACCGGCCGCCACAAGCACCAAAAAATAAAAACAGAATGTACAACGACAGAGGCCGATGTTTTGTAACCTAGAAACATGGATCACTTCAGAACAGTATTCGTTTCAGTCTTTTTCGATAAACAGACAGTGTATTTCTTGAATAAATCTGTAGAGAGAGAGAGAGAGAGAGAGAGAGAGAGAGAGCGCGCGCGCGCGTGTGTGTGTGTGTGTGTGTGTGTGTGTGTGTGTGTGTGTGTGTGTGTGTGTGTGTGTGTGTGTGAGAGAGAGAGGGTGGGTGGGTTTGGGGGTTTAACGTCCTTTTCCACCACACACGGGTGATATCAAAGACGGGGCAACGATGAAAAAGCCAGCACAAATATGAGAGAGAGAGGACGACGAAGACGACGACGACGACGACGATGATGATGATGATGATGAGCCAAAAACGTGGGATTCTCGTGTGCAGCACGAAATGTGTTACACGGGCCACTTTTCGTTTGGAACAGTTTCGCTTGGAGTGCGCTTGTACGCTCGAAATGCTCCATCTTGATAAGCAGTACAGCCCTTTAGCGCCATACTATGTTCTTTTACACTTTGCCGAACATTTCAAATTCTACGTAGTGAGTACGCGTCTATTGGCTCGGTGCTAGCATTCTACACGCTGTCAGTGTGCATGTGTCTAAGTGGTGTGACGCTAGACACCAGGCTGGGGACATTTCAGTCATTTGGCAATTTTCGGCCAAATTTCCTATCCTTTCAGCAAAAAAAAAAAAAAAAAATCTAAGTTTCAGCCAAAGGAAAGGAAGGTGGGGGGGGGGGGGGGGAGGTTGCACACACTATCATGATACATGTACTGCCATGTCATTTTTGAAGACTTGCATGTCAGTATCGGGGAGCCGGGGTGGCCGAATGGTAAAGCGTTGGACTTCTGATGCTCGGGTCGTGAGTTCGTATCCCGGCTAGGGCCAAATATTCGTGCTGGCTTTTTCATCGTTGCCCCGTCTTTGATATCACCCGTATGTGGTGGAAAAGGACGTTAACACCCCACCCCAACCCCCTAACACCCACCCACCCGCATGTCACTATCATTTTCAAGGCAGTAGTTCACTTTTGGGTGCCAGGAGAGGCTACTAAATGCCTTTAAAAATGCTAAAATATGTTCTCTTGAGTGGGTCATTGCCTTTGTGTTCCCCCCAGCAGGGCGCTGCCTCTGCACCCCAGCCTAGGTTTCAGTCTTTTATTTCCTCAGCAGTTGCCCAGCGTGAGGCACCACGACAACCGCTCAGAACGATCAGTACACGTGAAAATCATAAAGAGTGCCCCTGGAAATCAGGGGAGCCGGGATGGTCGAATGGTAGAGCGTTGGACTTCTAATGCTCGGGTCGTGAGTTCGATCCCGGCTGGGGCCAAATATTTGTGCTGGCTTTCTCATCGTTGCCCCGTCTTTGATATCACCCGTATGTGGTGGAAAAGGACGTTAAACCCCCCAACCACCCTCCCCCCAACCCCCTGGAAATCAAACAAAAGAGCATTTCTTTCTTCTTCTCCTTCGTCCAAAAACAGCGCAAGTCCGACCATAGTGCTGGGGCATATACACGCACTGCCAAGCTCTTTTTAACTGTGCGTGTATATATGTCAATATAAAGTTGTCCACCATTTTGCGAGAACGGGAGTTGTGACTGAAGTTCAAGGTCAAAAGCATACTACATGTATTTTATTTAGGACACGAATAGCGCGGTGTTGTGAAGCGGAAAGGACCCGCAGCTCACGACAGAGAATTCTTTCACACACAAATTTAGGTCGGGAGGATATTTAGTGCTGAAAACTCGGCGTTTGCAACACTGAGTGCAGGCCTTGGTTGAGCGAATGGATCCCGGAATGGATCCGTGTGGTAAAGGTGTGTTTCTGACGGGCGGTGCGCGAGGAATTGGCCGGGGGCTGATGGAAGCGCTACTGTCAAAAGGAGCTAAGGTACACACACACACACACACACACACACACACACGCACACGCACACACACACACACACACACACACACACACACACACACACACACACACGCACGCACGCACGTACGCACGCATAGAGTAGAGAGAGAGAGAGAGATGATGATGATGATGATGAGAGAGAGAGAGATGATGATGATGATGATGATGATGATACTTGTTTTAACAACGGTAACAGTTTTTGACGGACGGAGGGTGTGGTCAGTTTGCAAACTCTCCGTTGCAAAAACTGCAAGGACTATCTACTAATATCAGAAAGCATTTTAACAAAGACAAGAATCTGCGAAATGCCTTCTGTAACTTTGGATAATTCCACTGGCGTCCTTTCGGTAATACAGCATTACTGACAACAGTGTTTTACTGTTTAAGCGTGGCAACCTAACTCCATTGTTACTGTTGACATTAGTGTGACCCACATAACTCCAGTGTAACCTAAAACTCCGACGAAGCTCTGTCACTAGTCTTCTCGCACAACTTGTGGATCTCTCTCTCTCTCTCTCTCTCTCTCTCTGTATGGCATAGTATGGTATGGTATGGTAGACTTCTCCTCGGCGTAAATACCCATCTCTTCTGAAATGCTTACGGCGCTACTGGGCTGGAGGACGAAGCAACGAAAGCCTGCTGCGGCTAAGCGCAACTTTATGTGCAAACCTCCACCCAGCTATTCACTCTGGTGCGTGCGACAGCATTTCTGTTTTCCACGCCACCGGCCACAGCCAACTCTT
>JACVVK020000115.1:202500-227500 GCA_018292915.2 Batillaria attramentaria | reverse complement strand
AGAATTACTTGAATATAAAATTCTGCTGAATTGGATTCTTGCACATGCCAAATCCAGTTCAACATTCAGTATGTGATTGTTTTAAAGGGTCTTCATTGACTTACCGACCCTTAGTTCAACGTTTTTTTTTGCTTTGCGTCCAGATGAATTTCCATGATTATACGTAATATTTGATGAAAGCCAAAGTAGTAGTAGTAGTAGTAGTAGTAGTAGTAGTAGTAGTAGTAGTAGTAGTAGTATACTCAGTGCCAGTGTTATAAAACACCCACGAGGTAAAACTTTAATTTTTTTTTTTAATTGCGCTGTCAAAGTGATTCTGGCTGTTTTAATTTGTTTCCCAGTGTCGATGAGACGGCACAGGAGTTCCTGAAACTCTTTCAGGATCAAGACAGCGATGACGCCATCTTCTTGGTGCGTCACAACGGGGCCAGTGGTTACGTCAGACGTCAGCTGGTGGACAGCGATGGCGTGTCTAACATCGTTACCGTGGATTAAAAAGGCTCTTGCTACTGAGCAGTTTACGCACTGGCCAAAAAAAAAAAAAAAAATGTTTGAAACAAATATAGCTTTTCTTACATGTAAATGGTAAGTAAGACATACCCGAGCTGGGGAGCTGGGATGGTCACACAGTCGAATGGTAGAGCGTTGGGCTTCTAATGCTCGGGTCGTGAGTTCCTATCCCGGCTGGGGCCAAATCATTTGTGCTGGCTTTTTCATCGTTGCCCCGTCGTTGATATCACCCGTATGTGGTGGAAAAGGACGTTAAACCCCCAAACACCCACCCGCCAACCCATACCCGGGCTAATTTTGTGATTTTCTTGCCAGTCTAACTTCATGCCTTCATTTCACTCTGCACATTCCACATTCAACGACCTACAAATTATCTCCCTTAAAACTTCGGTTAATTAAAAACTTTCAGCCGTCGGCTGTAACTCAGAATTGAAAGCTCGATCAAAACCACAATCAGCACAGGCTTTAATGGGACCATGCTTATTACGCTGTAGTCGTGATGTCCGTCTCCTGTACTCGAGGGTCATGTACCCAACCATAAAGAAAAAAATCAACACATTAATATCACTCTGGTGGCTGGATCAACATTTGTATAATGATAGGACACAACTGACGCCGAATAAAGCTCCATGAAAATATACACTGACTCAGTTTATCCCTTCAAGCAACAGTCGCTCTGTATGTTGTCCTTCGGTCGCTTGTGGTGTTTGCATGCATATATCTGCATGTTTGTCTGGGAGCAGACTGTTCCTTGTGTTGCGTCGTTTATCATGTTTGAAATTAAATAGTTGATGAAGAGAGAGAGAGAGAGAAAGAAAGAGAGAGAGAGAGAGAGAGAGAGATGATGATGATGATGATGATGATGATGAAACTTTACTTTATTTATCAACGGTAACAGTTTTGACAGAAATTCGCCAGTTTGCAAACTTGCCGTTGCTAATACTACAGAGAAAGAGAGAGAGAGAGAGAGAGAGAGAGAGAGAGAGAGAGAGAGACTAAAACCAATACACTATCTCGAGCGCACGGACGCACTGAGTCACAAGCGCAGCTGTTGCAACAGCCTGTCTCCCTACATAAAACATAACAGTAGTAGCAACATCGCCTTTAAACTTTCGTTTGCACCCTGCAGCTGTGGTACAGATTCTGAAAGTGTACGTGATTGTGTCCACGTGGTACTGTGTTGTAACGCTGCAAAGAAACAAAAACAAACAAACAAACAAACAAAAAACCGCCTGAATTATTCACAAGCAAAGATATACCAAAACAGACCTCCATAGCATCATCTTACCGGCATCATCCTCATCTCCATCATCATGCATAATAAAAATTACCCCAGTTTTCGAGCCCTCTGTAGATTCCACCCATAACCTGGGAGGAACACTACTGGAGCTGGAGAAGAGTTGGGGCAGCCCCCCCCCCCCCCAACACACACACACACACACACACACACACACCCCACCCCCCAAAGAAAAAGTAAATAAAGAAATAAATAAATATGTTGGAAATGGATTGTGCAGTTGTTTTGTTATACGTGGGTAGAAACTAGGAAGGCGACGGAGGCAGAACTGCAGAAGACGTTTGGGCCTAACAAGGTCTTCTTTAGAGAATGTGACGTCACTGAGTTCAGCGCACTAAGAAGTAAGCGGAATTGTACAATAAACAAGCAAACACTCAGTTACAGGAGAACTGGCCATTGGGTTTTCGTATACTGGATGATAAGTGAGGGGTGTCTTTGTCTGTGAGCTGACCTGTAAACAATGACCTGTAATAGTGGTAGAGTGGTGTAAATATATATATAAACAAAAAATAAAAAATACTAAATAAATAAATAAATTTACTAAATAAAAGTAGTCAAAATAAAGTAGTAAACGTATTACAACTTTCGTAATAATAATAATAATAATAATAATAATAATAATAAAGATTTGTATAGCGCCTAATCTCGGAAGAGTTCTGGGCGCTTTCCAAGTAAATAAATCAAGAAGGGAATAAATAAATACATGAATAATAGATGCATAATCAGTAGCATAAATACAAAGAAATCATACACACATACATACATACATACATACATACATACATACATACATACATACATACATACATACATGTACGTACGTACGTACGTACATACATACATACATACATACATACATACATACATACATACATACATACATACATACATACATACATACACCCTATGATCAAGAGGGTACGTAATCTAAATGGAATAACAGGGCTTGAGAGTCTGGTTTAAAAAGAAGGGCGTGCGTGCGTGCGTGCGTGCGTGCGTGCGTGCGTGTGTGTGTGTGTGTGTGTGTGTGTGTGTGTGGCGGCGTTTGAGGCCGAGCCGGTTTGTGTCAACAGACATGCTTCATGAAATCGTTGATGACTCTGATTATGTTATATTAACAACTATCCTAAAATGACTTCCATCAACAGGTTGTTCCGATACGTGGCAGTCAGCTGGCCTTGGATCACATGCGCCGTGACCGGGGTGGACGTGGCGGACTCATCAGCAACACTGTGTCTGCAGCTGACGACTCTGACGCAAAAGCCATATGTGTTGAAACACGGAGTATGCAGACGACTCAAGTTTGCATTGTTGTAACGCGTCATGAGTTGTCCCCTGTGCATACACAGACCCGCAGCAAGCATGCATTTTTTGTGGGAGCTTTGTGCTCTGCCACGAAAAATGCGTGCTTGATGCGGCAAGGGAGACAACACATGCAGGAAATACTCTCTAACCAGGCTGTGCTGCTAAAATGCGACAGTTTTCACCGCTTCTGTGCACACTGTGAAATAACACGGGGACCTCAAAGTTGTTCGCAACTGTCCACTTTCCTTGTCACCGAGTATTTTTGTTTTTTCCTCCTTAGGTATCACTTAGCTCGGCTCGGTCTCGGTTAGCCCGACTTGGCCGTCATCGCAGGGGCCAAGAGAAGCGAGGACCCGGGTACAGGGTTGCCTTTCTCCGTGCATTTTTTTTTTTTTTCTTAAGTCAAGTTATGCCACTACTGACTGACTGACTGACTGAAACGTTTATTTCAGGATAAAGACTTGTAGGCATGGTCTGCCTATCTTACAAGCTGTCCTGCTAATCTACGAACACTAAAAAAATAAAGGCTAACATTACAAAAAAAAGTATACCAGGCACAAAGGGAGTAATCTAATAAGAAAGTAGAAAAAACAAAAACAAAAAAAACATGCAAAGATACAAAGAAGCGCAAGAAATTCAAAGGAAACACATCGGAAAATAGGTGAAGAAGTAGATAGCATGGTGTTTGAAATTGTAGTATACAACATAACTTGTAAAAAGGTAACATGTAATAGTGCCATCTGATAACGAGTAATTTAGCACGGTTCAGATATTGTTCGTGGACCTATGACTTACGTAAGTATCTGAGAAGTTGAGTTTTAAATGAATGAAGCTTCGGGGTACATTTTAAGTATGCTGGCAACTGGTTCCATGAAAGTGACCCAGAGAATGAGAGGCTTGTTTTAAAAATGTCCAATCTAGGTAATGGTAATTGGAACAGGCCATTTCTTGCGTTGTGTCGCTGACTTGGTTGAAAGAACGTGGTAAGATATGGAGGAGCCTTACAGTGGACTATCTTGTGCATGAAAACACACCGGTTGAACTCAAGATGCTTGGTAAGGGGGAGAAGTTCGAGCGCTCTAAGTTTTTCTTCTGTGGGTAAGGGCCCAGGATGTAAAAGCTTTATACCACGTTTATAGAGAGAATTGATCTTTTTCAAGTGAATATCACCACATTTGTCCCAGAGGTTGGAGGCGTAATCTATATGACTTTTTATATGTGCGTGAAAGAAAACTTTGCAACTGTCGTGGCTAACTATGCGGTTAAGTTTACTTAAGAGAAAAAGATTTTTAGACAGGGTTTTACTAAGTTTTTCTAGGTGCGGCTCCCACTTCAATTGGTCGTCCACTGTAACGCCCAAAAGGCGATGCGTTGACACTTGGTGTATGGGCTCTGAGCCGAGAGATAGTTTGAGAGGTAGAGGCTTCCGCTGGTGTTTTTGGCGGGTAGTTATTAGCATGCTCTTTGTTTTGGGGACGCTGATTATCATATGATTTTGGGTACACCATTCAGATACTTCATCGAGGCTCTGCTGGAGTGTTTTGTTTATTGTTGCCTCTTTTGTGTCGGATGTGTGTAGTGTTGTGTCATCTGCAAATAACTCGCAGGACACGTTGGGACTAGATAAACAAAAAGGAAGGTCATTGATATAAAGACAAAATAAAAGAGGCCCCAAGATGGAGCCCTGAGGTACTCCATACTTAACAATCCCTTCGGATGAGAATGTGCCATTTAAAAAGACTCTCTGTTTCCTGTGTAAGAGGAAGGATGAGAAGAATGATAATGCGCCGGACCCAATGTTGTATAACCGCAGTTTTTTCAACAGAATGCTGTGATTCACCAAATCAAAAGCTTTCTTGAGGTCAGAAATATTGCTCCAGATAGCTTTGACTCATTTATACCACTAAGCCACTTATCTATGATGTGAGTGAGAGCAGTCTGGCACGAATGGCCTGGGCGGAAACCTGACTGAAAAGCACACAGAAGTTTATTTTCTTCGAGGAATGTGAGCAGATGTGTGTGAATGTGTCTTTCTAGGGGTTTTGAGAGAACTGATAGTATAGATATTGGACGATATTCATTTACATCGCTTAGATTTTTGTTTTTTGGTATCGGGACAACTTTAGCGTTTTTAAGGGCCGCTGGAAATACATTATTTTGAATAGAGAGATTATAGATAAATGTCAATGACTCAATTATATATGGCAGGGACGTTTTTAGTATTTTGCTACTGGTGCCATCCAAACCACACGATTTCTTGTTTGCCATGTTCGATATTGACTTACCAACATCTAGCACAGTCATTAATGGTATGGTAAATGGTTTACATGTAGACGTGTTGCAATGTAGTTTCAGTTGTTCTGAACAGACATAATTTTCTCCCCACTACCGCTAGGGGAGAGAGCCGGAGGTGAGGAAAGTGGGGGTTGGGTTGTGTGTGTGTGTGGGGGGGGGGGGGGAGTGGGTTAAGGGGGCAATGATGATTAACACCCTTCACAGACGTTCGGTGCTGCCGTAAAATGCAACAATAGCCTCTATATTCCCATCAGTTTACGACCGCACAAAGATCTTACCCTCTCAGTGATGGTGTGGGTCACTGGGTTATCGCGACTGCGTTAGCCGCAGCGTGCAGTTCAAGGCCGCCAAAAACAACACGCCCGTTGCAATTTAGGACACATCAGTGTCCCGGCCTGTCAGTGTAGCTGGTTTTGCGCGTAAAGAACAACTAGAGCAGACGGACAGAGCTTACTGTCGTTAATCTAACGCTCACTGTGCATTTAGTCTGTACGTGTTCTGGCTGAGCGAACGGTTTTTGCTGCAAAATGGATCTGTCTGGTAAAGGTGTGTTTCTGACGGGCGGTGCGCGAGGAATTGGCCGGGGGCTGACGGAAGCGCTACTGTCAAAAGGAGCTAAGGTACACACACACACACACACACACACACACACGTGATTATGCATGCGATTCACAAGCTGTTGTATATTGCAACTGACTCTATCATTCTGTATCAGTCTCTGCAAAACAGTTTTAAAGTCCAGACAGCGGACTTTGGCCATACTATCAGAACGTATAAACTTCTTACAAACATAACCGTGCAGGTGATGTTTTGTGACATGCGAGTGGAAACTGGGAAGGCGACAGAGGCAGAACTACAGAAGACGTTTGGCGCTGACAAGGTCTTCTTTAGAGAGTGTGACGTCACCGATTCCGGGGCACTAAATGGTCAGCATTTCATTTAAATTTTTGGTTTTGTACAAATGGACACACAACCCTGCAAAGAAGAGGTATCAAATGTTTGCATGATGTGCACACATGATGAGTTTAGTAATTTATTGCTTATCTGCAAATAATGATAAACATATCAAACAAACTAAAGTCTGCAAATAATGATAAATACATCTAATAAAGTAAAACGTTTGAAAACACCGGCCCCCGTAGTGTAGTGGTTAGCACTTCGGATCATGGACCGGGAGACCCGGGTTCGAATCCCAGCCGAGGCAAGCGGGATTTTTCCTACCTAGGTCGGCTCCTACCCAGAGCGGGTGTGCTATGGGCCCGATGGGGAGGCTGTTGCCACACAGCCGAGTTTCACCCACTTCACGGGTGCAACTTTGGGGGTGCTTCCCTTGGTATGACACGTCTTATGATGGGATGATTACACGGCCGGCACCGCAGGTGCCGTAGTTCCCGGGCCTGGTTAATGCCGGGATATTTATAACAGGAAGCGTGGAACTCGGCCCTGTCCCGCAGTCTCAAACCACATGGACCTTCATAGCATCATCTTACTATCATCCTTATCTCCATCATCATGCATAATAAAAATTGTCCCAGCTTCCGAGCCCTCCGTAGGTTCCACCCATGACCTGGGAGGAACACCACTGGAGCTGGCAAAGAGTTGGGGCAGAAATAATTTTTAAAACAGAAGAAATGCGTGCGTGCGCGCGCGCGCGCGCGTGTGTGTGTGTGTGTGTGTGTGTGTGTAGCGGCGTTTGAGGCGGCCGTTTCCAAGTTCGGGGCGGTGGACATTTGTGTCAACAACGCCGGCATCATGGACGAAAGTCGCTGGGAAAAGATGACTGAAGTGAACGTGGTGTGTAGGGCAAACACTTGTCGAACGTATTGTTGTGTTGCTGTTGTTGTCCTTTCTTCCCTTGTTTTACCCTATTTCCTTTTTTTTTTCTTTTGTTCTTGATGAAATGAATAAAATGAATCTAACCATTTTAGCTACGTTTTTGTTTAGATATAAACGCTGTTCTGAAAGACCATCGGGGCTTGTTCCGAGTTTTCACTGTCTCTCAGGGACGTTAGAAATGAAAATTTTCAACCATGCTTCATGAAATCGTTGATGACTCTGATTATATTATACTAACAACTATACTGAAATGACTTCCGTCAACAGGTTGCTCCGATACGCGTCAGTCAGCTGGCCTTGGATCACATGCGCCGTGACCGGGGTGGACGTGGTGGACTCATCATCAACACGGTGTCTGAACTTGGTATGTTCTTATGCCTAGGCTTAACTGGGGTAGATCTCCATAGTCATGATGTCGTATCCATTCTGTATTGGTGTGAGCCTGTACTGATACGTTTCTTAGCGTTTTTCTTTTTACCATCAATCTGAAATTCCTTTTGAAACTGGAGAGAGAGAGAGAGAGAGAGAGAGAGAGAGAACGCAGAACTCTTTATTTCACCGACATTTTGTCCATTGAAAGGTCTGAACACACTTTTAAAAACTCAAAGAACATTTGCATGTACAATTTCAGTGTTTGCTAGAACTCACCAACTGTCGCACAAACTAGAACAGGATATTGTTTCTCCATTCGAACTGAGCGCACACACGCGCACACGACTGTGCACGCGTACACACAGAGAGAGAGAGAGAGAGAGAGAGAGTTTGTGTAGTAGAATGTAGCAAGGACAAGATAGAAGAAAGGACACTGTACCTAATCTTTCATCCTTGAAAAATAAAGTGTCATTTTCATTGTCATTGTCATTGACATGTTCCTTCTCCTTGTTCCTGTTATGAGGTGGGTAGGTGTTTAAGAGTTTAAGACGTGGCAGCGAGAAAAAGGCCAGCACACGTATTTGGCCACAGACGGGAATCGAACTCACGACCCGAGCATCGAAGGTCCGACACCCTCACAGCTCGGCTGTCACGACTCACCATTTCTGTCAAAGACTTTAAACCATAATTATACAAGAATTCAAATATGGTCGGGACGTCTGGGGCATCGCCCACAAGTCAGTCGCAATGTACTGTGCTCATGTTGGTGAAAATTGCGGATTAAGAAACAAGGACAAGAGACGTTCCTTGGGCGTTCGTCTGTAGCAAAATGGAGTTTCACTTCACAATTTGTGCTTTCCTTTAGTAGATTATTAGTTGCATTAGTTGGCTCAAGACGCTTTACAAAGTAATACTCTCACTGCTAACGAACAAAATCCACAAAACCTGCTCACACTGGTCGCAAACACACACACACACACACACACACACACACACACACACACACACACACAGAGAGAGAGAGAGAGAGAGAGAGAGAGAGAGAGAGAGAGATCCTGCCACTCAACCAGCAGGAGGCCTCACTACAGCGAAAGATACCGCATTTTTTAAAGGTAAAGAAAGTCTGAACACGTTGGTTTTTGAGTTTGGCTATAAAATCTGGCAAGTGAGATGCATCTCGAATATTCGTGGGGAGACATGGTATATCTAACCATAACTGATAATACTTATTGCATCTGCTCAAACAGGGTTGTCTTCTATGCACTTTTGTCCGGCCTACACGGCAAGTAAACACGCCATCCTTGGTTTCACAACGAGCTGGGCGGTAAGTATCGTCGCTACAAAATACACCATAACTCAGGAAAACACACACACACACACACACACACACACACACACACACACACACACACACACACACACACACACACACACACAATTACCGCATGCATGAACTATTATTTCCATATTATGTCCAGAGAGAGAGAAAGAGGGTGGGTGGATGGGTGCTTGAGGGTTTAACGTCCTTTTCCACCACATACGGGGGTGGGGGGGGGGGAGAGAGAGAGGTGACTGCTAAACTTCAACAGGATTTCAAACATCCAACCATCCCCGACCCCTCACATTTTGCAGAAAAATCCAACGATGAAGGACATGGGCGTAAAATGGCGATGTTTTTGTCCTAAACTTACCGACACGAATCTCGTCAACGAGATAAAAGACAGAATGTTGGAGGACCTTGATGGATTTCTGACCATGAGTTCTGCAAAAGACGCAAGAATGAGGTACAGGCTTTTCAAAAACTTAAGGGGAGTTAAGGAGGATTGGGGCCGAGTATGCTGCAGATTTTTTTTTTTCTTTATAAGTTTGTAATTTATGTACATGTTGAGGGATAATTATACTGCATAATTATGTTGCGTGTCCGAGCTTGGTAAACAACATGGCAACGAAACGTTATCTTCAGACAGTGTGAGTTTGACGTGTCAGACTCCAGCTAACTCAAAGGTACACGTTTTGAAATCAGAATGGCAACAGTCTCGTCTCCATGACGGTAATACAATTATGCCATTAATTGATATTACACAGCAGCGCAGAATTTCCTTTCCTTTCCAGGTTTTTTGTGGAGAAAACGTCAGCCAGATCAAATGAATAGCCACACACAAGTGTGTGTGTGTGTGTGTGTGTGTGTGTGTGTGTGTGTGTGTGTGTGTGTGTGTGTGTGTGTGATTGCGCTGTCGAAGTGACTCTGACGAAATTTTCTTTCAGTGTTGATGAGACAGCACAGGAGTTTCTGAAATTGGTTCAGGACCAAGGCAGCGATGACGTCATTTACTTAGTGCGTAAGAACGGAGCCAGTGGTTACGTCAGACGCCAGCTGGTGGACACTGATGGCGTGTCTAACGCTGTTACCGTGGATTAAATTAACTCATTGCCGACCTTGACCGCGCGCCGTGAAATCCCCCCCCCTCCCCCCGTGACCTATGCTTAGCATGTGTACACAACTCTTGCTAACCTGGGGATTTTAGCTCCTTTTTTTTTTTTTTTTTAAAGAGGTCTTCCTCAGATGTTTCCTAATCGTGTTTGGTATGGCCTGAAAGGTAATTATGAGCACTTTTATGGGGAAAAAAATATTTTTGACTGGAAAAATTGGGCATAGCGGCCACACTGTTAGCGGAGATAACATGGGTTGTGGGTGCTTCTTCACAGCGTCCTCACGCGTTATCCTACGTGTGTGGATGGCAACGGTAGGCAAGGGCCCCGCACAAAAGCTGGGTGCATGGTCGTGAACAAGTTAAACAGTGTCCTCTATCAGCCATGAATTGATGAACTGCTGGCAGTGTATCACTTTGCAGAGCCGTAGCACAGCTCCTAAAAGTGCTCCGGCCATAAAAAAAATAAATGAAAAGGTACGGTCCCTGGCCATCATGTTCTCCTCAACTTCA
Source organism: Batillaria attramentaria (assembly GCA_018292915.2). Taxonomy (NCBI): domain Eukaryota; kingdom Metazoa; phylum Mollusca; class Gastropoda; family Batillariidae; genus Batillaria; species Batillaria attramentaria. The sequence goes on along the minus strand of JACVVK020000115.1, from coordinate 216,943 downwards.
ACGGAAAACAAAAGAATTACTTGTTATTTGTTTGAACGGGGAAACGCAAGTTAAAAAAATATATTGATGAAGAGGCTTTATTTTGGAAAAACTTTTGCTTTAGAAACCCTCCTGACTGTACTCATGAAGACGAGTTTGTTTGTTTGTTTGTTTGTTTGTTTGTTTTTCCAAAAAGTGGTCCGGCCATGGTCGGAGTGTCTGGTAGGGCTGCTACAGCCCTGCTTTGTACGTTATTTCAAAACTTTGTTCTCCCTTGGCGCATTTGACAGAGCTATCAATAACATAGTGTTCGTCACAAAATAATATGACAAAATGGAACAAAACTGGTGCAACTCGCACGGTCATTTTGTTTTAGGGAAATCAAAACAAACAACAACATTGGGGGATCAATTTTAGAGATTTTGGTATGTTTCGATTTTCAGGTCTTTAAAGGTCTGCAATCTCAGGAAAAAGCCGCAAACATTGTGTTTTTCAAAAACTGCGACTGTACATAATAATAATAATAATAATAATAGGGCGCCTATCCCCGGGAGGCGAGCTCTAGGCGCCTTACATTCTAAAACCGAAGTTAAAAAAATCACTCAGTGTACACTACGTAAGTACAAGTAAAAAGTAAAAGAGCACTCACACACACACACACACACACACACACACACACACACACACACACACACACACACACACACACACACACACACACACACCCCGACTGAGTAGAAACTCTGTCACAGTTGCAGAGTTGTCAGCGCTTCGAACACCTTTATAAAACCAGAGCGGGAATTTGCGGACACTTTATTGTGATTTTGATCAGTGAGCGAGACACATCGCTACACTCAGCGTGTAGCGGGTGTCGTGTGCTGCACGAGACTCGCGCAGTGTCAAAACGCAAACTGAGCTGTGAAACAGGATGCCCGTGGCTTTTTGGGGGTTTTGGAGACGCTGAAAACTCTGTAACTGTGACAGAGTTGACTGTGTATTTTGCACAGTCAGATACTTTATTTTTTTAAACACACTGTTTGCGGATTTCGTGGAGATGCAGACCTTTAAACAACTATTACAACTTCTGTCAATGTTTCAAGGCTGAATAAAGCTAATACGAGTAAACATGTGAAAAAGAGCGTTTACTACAAACCACACCGTACTGGTGTGATGCTAATTCCACACTTTTACCAACCATTTGCTCACAATGACCACTTTCCAACAGTAAATTTTAAACAAGCATAGTTGACAGTCGCGCAGTAATCAATCAATCAATCAATCAATTGCACTTTATTCATCCCGAAACGGGCAATTAAGATTGAGACAGGCTCAGTATAAATCAACAAATAAATAATTAAGAACAGTCAATATTAATCACAGACTCAAGTAACTTAAAAAGCGTAAGATTTCATTAATAAGCTGAACGCTGGGCTAAAAACAGAACACATGCATTCTTATTCTTCTCTCTCTCTCTCTCTCACACACACACACACACACTGACGCACACGCGCACACACACACCTATACTCACTCACACACTGTTACACACACACACACACACACACACACACACACCACATCATCATCATCATCATCAGTAGAGCGATGGACTTACAATGCTCGTGTTGAGAACCCTGGCTGAGCCTGAATATTTGTACAGGCGTTGTTTCGTTTGCCTCCTCTTTGATATCACTCGTCTGCGGTGGAAAAGGACGTTAAATCCCGAAACACCCACTCACCCATTCAACAAATGTATCTCAGACTAAAACCGTACTACAGAATAATCTCTTTTTTTTAATACTAAAAGAGTTTTTTTCGGTGCTTTTCGTTGATATCAATAATTGCATTATTGCACCCCGAATCACCTGCGGTTGTTCCCCTTTTTGTGGGACCCCATCATATATGCAGATGTGTAATCGTGACGGAAATGTTTTCAGTGAGATCCCAGTTGTTGTCGTTGCTGTTGCTGCACGTTGTTTCTGCTGCATTTTGTTATTCTGTGTATTTCGTTATGACCTTTTCTTTAATTTTGATGGTTTGTTGTTTTAATTGTTGTTGACAAGTACTTGTAGTTCAGTTGGGATTTTTGTTGTCGTTGTTGTTGTTTATTTTTTAACTGGACATGTACTTATTTTCTTGCGCGGCGTTATGCACTAACTAACTAACTAACTAACTAACTAACTAACTAACTAACTAACTACTTATTTTTGTTTGTGTTTACAACAAATTGGAAAATATTCATTTCTCGCATTTGCATAAATACAATTTCTGCGACCTTTTTTTCTTGTTTTGTCTGTTTTAGCTTTGTGTACGGACTTCCGCCGAATAGAAAACTTATTTAATTTTTTGTCGATTTTTCTGTAGAAAAACTGCTGGTTTGTCATACTTCGCCAACCAGATGTGCTTTCTCATTGGAGACACTGGGTACTGCTCACAATTTGTTTGAAAAAGAGACACATTCACGTTGTCGGAGAGAGTTGTCACAGTTGCCGCTGCTCCAACGTCCCCCCCTCCCCCTCCCCGATCTCCCCCTCCCCCCTCCCCAACACACACACACACACACGCACACACGCACACACACCGTGGCGCGCTCTGTCTCCCCCCCCCCTCTCTCTCTCTCTCTCACACACACACACACACACACACACACACCGTTGCCGGGCGCCATGTCAGTTTGTCCGAACAAAAGCTCTCTGGTGTCTCACGAGCCTAAATGCTGGGCCGCGTTTCTTAAGGCGGGCGTTTCGAAACGTTCCGGGGCGCTTTCCTATGAAACCGTTTGCATGCACCTTGCCCGGGGCGTGCAGAAAAAGCGCTCGCGTGCGCAGTCTGAAGCAAGTTCGCCGCGAACAGAAGGTCACGTGGTCAGTTTCTATGTAAACAAAGATGGCGGCGCCCACCGAAGGCTTCGTTGAAGTGGAACTAAGAAATGGCTTAAAATGAATTTGCGGGTGGATGAAGACCTTCTGTCCCAACTTGTGATTGTGCAGAATAGTATACGAAAATAATTTGAGCTAATTGCACCGGGCCGTGGTCGCCAGTCATTCAGGGATATGTTGTGCGTGTTTGTGGGGAAGGAGTGGTCAAAGTGAGTACGTAATGGTGCCTTACGTCTCCGTTTTGCATCAAGCAGAACATGCATACTAGCGGTATATCATGCTCCAAGCCAGTAATTATTGCTCCTCCTCAAAAACGTCGTCTTCTGCGCTCAAAAGATGACTGATAGCTGCGAGCACTAGAGTTTTCTTCTTCCTTTTCAGCCTTGCCAACAACCGTGTTCGTGATTCCGCCGCCATTTTGAAAGCGCCTTGGTTCTAATTGGCCGTTTCCCAACGAGGCAAAGCGACCTCCGCGAGCGCCTTTGCGTAAGAAACGCGGCCCTGGTCAACGCAAAACAAAGCACGCAGACAGGACCCGAACTTTGTGTGCAGCCGGCCCAAGGCCAAAGTGTTGTTGTAAGTGAATTCGTTGAATAACTAGGGCATTATCACAAGGACACGCAAAGCACTGCTGGGTAGCTACAGTCAAGATGGACGTACGCGGTAAAGGCGTGTTTCTGACTGGCGGAGCGCGGGGCATAGGTCGGGCTATCACAGAGGCACTGCTGTCTGAAGGGGCCAGGGTAAGTTTGTACACACACACACACACACACAGCGCACGTGTCGTGAACCTCATTCTGGATACGTTGTACTGTCACAGTGAAAAGTTGTACTTCAGTTCTCGCGTAGAGGTGGCCTGATTTCCAAAACAGTGTATCAGAATACCGTGTCGGCTAATGCACTATTAGTCAGAACTGAATTTCAAATCATGGTTATGCTAAATACCTAAGACGATCAACCCAGCTGACTACTGACATTATCACAAACGGACTGGTTGGCCTTGAACTTGTCCTAGTGGCCACACAGCTAGGCTGACAAATGAAATCAGCGACCCAGGCTGTACAGACTTCAGCTAGAGTGGGTATCAAGGGGCAAATGTTTCGGGTCAGTTTTGCTGTCAGATTAAGGGACGATGACCTACTCATGACAGTAGGGGACGGATAGGACTGAAATACGGCCGAGTTTTATGGCGTGAGTGAGTGAGACTATACGATTGGGTCAAGCAGTTTACTTTGCTACTCTAGGGGGTGGGTGGGTGTTTGGGGGTTTAACGTCCTTTTCCACCACATACGGGTGATATCAAAGACGGGACAACGATGAAAAAGCCAACACAAATAATTGGCCCCAGCCGGGATACGAACTCACGACCCGAGCATTAGAATTGCTACTCTAGGTTAATATCCCCGCGTACGCACACACAGACACACATGCCCCCCTCCACACACACACACGCCCCCCTCCACACACACACACACACACACACACACACACACACACATACACACAATTTCACACGCACAATTTCACACACATGCGCGCTCAGGTTAGAAGTTAACCCGAACGAAATTGAACAGTTAAATTGAAATATGTCGTTCCGTACCTTTACCTATAACAGGTGCTGTTTTGCGACTTGAGGTCGGAAACTGGTCAAGCTACAGAAGCAGAGTTGCAGGAGAAATATGGTTCCGATAACGTCACCTTCAAGCAGTGTGACGTCACAGATGCCGATCAGCTGAAAGGTTTCATGAAAATAGTAGTTTCAAGGGCGAGGGACCCCCCCCCCCCCAAACAAAAAAACAACAACAACAAAAAAAAACTTTTTGCGCCGAAGGACATAAAATATGGCATAAAAGCTTTGAGATATAATACGTACTCGTGCGGTAGTGAAACTTTCCACTTGAGTGTCCGTGGATTTTGGTTTTGACCAGGCATTTAAAAAAATCTAAATTCAAGGGATTTAGATAACGCCAAAAGCCTACGTTTTGTATGTATCTTGGTATTTATTTATTTGTTGTTGTTGTTGTTGTTGTTGTTGTTGTTGTTCTTGTTGTTGTTGCTGCTGCTGCTGTTTTTGTTGTTGTTTTTGTTGAGTTACGCATGTTTTTGCAAGAGGTCCTTGACTTTTTTGGAGTAGTATAATACACGTGCGTTGTAGTGGTAATTCTAAACCTTCGTTACTCTGCACGAGCGCTGCGTGGTTAAGTGAAACTTACGCTAGTGTGCCTCTGTTCCCCTGTAGCGGCGTTTGAGGCGGCCGTGTCCAAGTTCGGGGCGGTGGACATTTGTGTCAACAACGCCGGCATCATGGACGAGAGAGTCTGGGAGAAGATGATCGCTATAAACCTGGTATGCTTGGCCACATTCATTTTCTATTACTATATAGCTGTAGAATGTGACATAATAATATTATCTCACACTTAATAATAATAATAATAATAATAATAGTCACGCATCCTCTCATACATCGGACATTGAACACATTACAATCACGTGGTGCGAAGGGTCCGCTCAGCTATTTATGTTTCGGAATTTAGAATTGCATTTAATTGTTACATTTTGCGAGCTGAACGTTTCCAAAGTAGAGGGGGAGGAAGCCGGAGTACCCTGAGAGAACCCCCGACGATCGGACCGAATAAACGAGATGGAAAAATTCTTTGCCCCGAGTGGGACTCGAACCTGACCTCTCGCATTGGTGACGAAGTCGCTTAACCAGTAGACCACCGACTGCCCCTATTATATCGGGTCTCAGGTCGATAACATCAGGCTGCAGGAAGTCCAGTTTTCTTAAATTTCTCTCCACCAAGCTTTGATACACACATTGACAAAACGTGTATACCTAAAACAGAAACAAATTTAAAAAGTAGGTTGACAACAAGGAATAATTTGATGTTCCTTTTCAGCTGTAGTTGTGGTTTCTACCACACGACTTTCAGCAGAAACCACCGTACACACAAACCGTGTTTGATGTATAACTGTAGCTTATAATTATACATTATAATACATGCGTGTGTTTTTAATGGACATACATGTGATAGGTGGTAATGATAAAATTTAATACATCTTTAAATGCATGGTTTACTTGTTTGATCAATTCCATTCAAATCATTTATATCATTAAACAACAAGAAGAACAATAACAATAACAACAACAACAATGGGTGTTGTCGTATCTTTGATATCACGAGTTTGAAAGGGACGTAGGCCCACAAACGACATAATTATAACCCTTCTTTTTTTTTTTCTTTCTTTCTTTTCTTTTTTTTTTCTTTCTTTTTTTGCCGCGTTGGGCAGACTGCCCAGATCCGCGGCTGTCAGCTGGCCCTGGATCACATGCGCCGTGACCGGGGTGGACGTGGTGGACTCATTATCAACACTGTGTCTACAGCAGGTCCTGGATGTTTCAGAATTCTGGAAATGATTTGCAGTCTTACGCCGGGCTACTTGGGTTTCATGCACTTGCCTTAAAAAGACCACGGGATACCTGTTTTTCATGCACGTGCCTTAAAAAGACCACGGGATACCCGGGTTACATGCACTTGCCTTAAAAGGACCACGGGATACCTGGGTTACATGCACTTGCCTTAAAAAGACCACGGGATACCTGGGTTACATGCACTTGCCTTAAAAAGACCACGGGATACCTGGGTTACATGCACTTGCCTTAAAAAGACCACGGGATACCTGGGTTTCATGCACGTTCCGTAAAAAGACCACGGGATACCTGGGTTTCATGCACTTGCCTTTAAAAAAGACCACGGGATACCTCGGGTTCATGCACTCGCTTTGAAAAGACCACGGGATACCTGGGTTTCATGTAGTTGCCTTAAAAAGACCACGGGATACCTGGGGTTCATGCACTTGCCTTAAAAAGACCACGGGATACCATTGTGACAAAGGCACACGAAACTGAGTACCCAAAATGCTATTGAAATCCGAACACTCTCTCTCTCTCTCTCTCTCTCTCTCTCTCTCTCTCTCTCTATTCACTAAATCAGATATTTAACTGGAGTATAATTATGTGCTTGATGACTGTGAGTTTTTTGATTGTATGCTTAGATAATCATGTGAAGCTCATCGCATCATCCTGGACACGACATTGTCACCATTGTATTGTTCTCTCTCTCTCTTGAACAGGGCTGCTCCCTTGCCACTGGTTTCCTGCCTACACCGCCAGTAAACATGGAGTAATAGGTTTTACAACCAGCTGGGCGGTAAGCTTCGGGTCCATACGCAGTCCGTGATAAGTTTCGCTGTAATTATCATCATTATCATTATCACCACCCTCATCGTCGTCGTTGTTGTCGTCGTCATGATGATGATGATGATCATCATCATCGTCGTCGTCGTCGTCGTCGGCGGCGGCGGCGGCGTCATCATTGTCGTCATCACTGTCGTCATCACCAGTATCATCGTCATCGTCACCATCGCTGTCGTCGTCATCGTCACCGTCCCATCATCATCATCATCATCATCACAACCTACACCGTGAATTTGCTGAATTTCTGAAAGAATGCAAAGTTGTGTAGAACAAAGTTCTCATTGCTTAACACTTTTTCTTTTTTTTTGCTAGTCTCTGTTATTGCTGTAAGTGTATGATAGCTTTACTTTATTTCATGTAGTTTGTGATAACAATATTGATCAGCATTCTTGTTTATTGACCTCACAGTGATTGTTCTTGCTAACATTTACTTTTTACCCTACGTCACCCTACGTCATCTGCATTTCTTGTTTGTTTATATTGTTCCTCCATGCCCCAGTAGGGGTCAAAGGAAAGAAAATCTTTGAATCTTTGAGTGTCATTTGCGTCAATAATTCGGTTGTTAACGAAATCACAAAATTAATACTTACGCTACCCATACCTACTGTGATACCGGACAGCGCTTCGCAGAGATTGACGCACGTGCTTTACTTGTTTCTCGTACTGACATGCATTGCATTTCGTGTAAAACGTGTCATTGCAGAAAAACCCCAAGCTTCCTGAGATGGGAATCAAACTGCGCTGTTTCTGTCCGTGCTCCGTCAAGACCGACCTCCTGGTGTTTGAAAAAGATCAGGGGCCGTGGTCACGACGCGTTCGTAACTTTTCCGCCACCGATTTACGCACGCGAGGGTCCGTAACTTACGATTTGTGATATAATTGGGTGGTCATGACGTTTGCGCAGAGTTACGGCCGCTCGGAAACCCTTGCGTATTGTACACCACCTAGGAGGGTGTCGGAAAGGTGCCGTAGCCTTTGCGTAAATCTGAAAAATGGCGGCCCGCTTGATTTACCTGAACTGCAAATGAGAAGAGCATTTCGACGGGAAAGGGTGTTCCGCAATCGTACTAACCCTTTTGACTTGTACGACGATGTGGACATGCTTCAAAGGTTTAGATTTAGGAGGAGAGACCTGCAGGAATTGTGCGATCTTCTGTAGGACGACTTGAGTGTAGAGGGGGCGCGTTCAGTTCACTACGCACCCTGCAATGCAAAGGCGTGTGTGGCCAGCCGTACACACATCGTGGGTTTATTTGTTTCCTTTTTTGTGGGTTAACATTTGTTGTGTGTATTTCGGACTAGTTCAGTGCTGAACGCACTCGGTCAGTCCTCACTGATCAGCCACCACCGTTTTGATCGTATCAGTGCCTGTCAATGCAGGTCTCATTCATTGTGTTGTGGACCCGAAATGTGCGGGTTCCGAATTCAGAGTTTTGCCGCTGGTCATGTTTATCTGCCGTAGCACCGGCGTCAGGTTAAATGCGTGGCATGTATGTGGAGAGTTTTGTTGATGTTGTTGTTATCCTCTCCTCTTTCGTTGTTCTTTGATAGAGGTTCATTCCGTTGGTTTTCTTGCCAGTGAGCCTGCTACATACGGTTTGTACGTGCAGTAAATGCTTCTACTGGTTGTAGTCCGTCCAATGTTGAGATAGAGACTGCTAGGGAGCGGTCTATATGCGACGTGCATGCTCTCCTGATCACACTCTCCACATACATGCCACGCATTTAACCTGACGCTACGGCAGATAAACATGACTCGATCAAAAACTCTGTAGTGAACGCGTAGTGAACACACCCCCTCTTCTCTTTCACTCTTCACGCTGCAAGGAGAATTTGTGCAGGTCACGTGATGGTGTTTTCCGTGGGAATCCCGGGGGTCCCACACCTATCTAAAAATAACCCGTACGTGACACCGTTTCCAGTAAGTGCGCGTCGTGACCGGCCAACTAGCGGAAGAGATAGTTTTCACGTAGCCACATACGAACTTACGATCCGCAACCTATTTGCGCAAAGAAATTTGCGTTCGCGTCGTGACCACGGCTCCAGATATTCGACCTTGAGAGCTTCACCACAGGCAGAGTTCAGGCTACGATGCTTGAGTGAGTATATATATATACTCACATACGTATTATAACTGGATGATTGAACTGAGTTTGGTGTTCCAGAGAATACGCACCTTACAGGCGTTATTTCATTTTCTTTTCCTGTTTTTAAGTTGTTTCTCTATAGAGAAGAGTGGCCGGGTGGCCGGATGGTAGAGCGCTGGACTTCCAATGCTCGGGTCGTGAGTTCGATTCCCGGCTGGGGCCAAATATTTGTGCTGGCTTTTTCATCGTTGCCCCGTCTTTGATATCACCCGTATGTGATGGAAAAGGACGTTAACACCCCCCCCCAAACACCCACCCACCCTTCTCTGGGGAAAGTGCAGGGTTTTTTGTTTGTTTGCTTGTTTGTTTGTTTGTTTGTTTGTTTGTTTTTAATCAATTGGGACGACCGGAGAGAGCAGGCAGATATAACCAGTATCTCTGTTAACAAAGACACACAGTCAGTACATTGCCAGCACGTGCCTGCTATCTGCAAATTCTCTGCTCCAGAGTCGAAGACGCGGTACATGCCTTCATGAAGATGCTTCGAGACCAGGACAGCGATGACGTCATCTTTGAAGTGTGGAGAGGAACTGGGGGCAAGTTTCGCAGACGTCAGCTGGTGGACAGTGATGGCGTGTCCAACCCTGTCATCGTAGATAATCCATTACCAAAGTAAATGGGCAGTTAGTGGGTAGTAAAGGCGGATGGGTGTATCACCATAGCGACGGCTGGAAAGTGTTGGGGTTTTTTGTGTGTTTTTTTTTTCCCGCGTTACAAGGTGGAGTCTGCAATTTGAATGAAATCCTTCTTTCTCTTGGTGGGGAGCCGGGGTGGTCGAGTGGTAGAGCGTTGGACTTCTAATGCTCGGGTCGTGAGTTCGATCCCGGCTGGGGCCAAATATTTGTGCTGGCTTTTTCATCGTTGCCCCGTCTTTGATATCACCCTATGTGGTGGAAAAGGACGTTAAACCCCCAAACACCCACCCACCCACCCTTCTTTCTCTTGGTTTACCATAAGACATTTGGAATGTATGATTATGTATTCGGATTGCTGCTCAATCATTTCGTTATTCGATATTTCGTTGTATTACATCTGTCTTGCTCTGAATTGTGAATTTAGAATTTGCATAAAGGTACCGGCGGTGTGGTAGTTCAGGAGAGGAACGTACTGATAAAAAATGGTTGGTATGTAGTTGACTGCATCTCAACAAGACCAGACACTTTCATTTGTTTTTGTTTGAACGGAGTGAAAAGTTTCATTTCCTTTTACCCCCCCCCCCCCACTTCTCTCTCTCTATTTTTCTCTCTCTCTCGACTGTAAATTTCTTACTTGGCATACAGCCAGTATCATCAGCACATGCCACGTATGTTTTGATTTGTTTATCGTGTGTATTTTTCTCTCCTGTATTTCCCCTAGATAGTTTATACTTTTCTTTTTTTTTAAACATTTTTATTGTTTGTTTGTTTGTTTTGATTTTTTTCTCAATACCCTTTAATGTAGAATAGCAGGACAGCATGTAAGATAGGCAGCAATGCCTAAATGCTCTATCCTGAATAAAAAACGTTTCATCATCTCTCTCTCTCTCTCTCACACACACACACACACACACACACACACACACCTGAAAATCATTGCCAGAAAGATGATAAGGGGTACGATAAAATACAATTAATTTAATTAATCTTAAAATAACAGAAAACAAAATTATCCGAATTAATGAAGGTCGACAACCAAGAAATACTACTGAGACCTGACTTGTGTTGCCTCCCTTCGATTATCTGGGGTGCATCGTTTGGTGCGGGCGAAACATGTAGGGCAGCCGGCAGCCCGCTGTATTATCTTGAGGCCGGCTTTCAGGCATCACAAAGCGTTTGCTCAGAGGTACGACAACAGTTGTAGCTATCTGGTTCGTAGGTCACTTGAAGCAGTGACCAGACCATGACCTGACCTCTGAGTTGTGGTGGGTGGGTTTGTGTGTGTGTGTGTGTGGGTGGGTGGGGGGGGGGGGATTCTCGAGCTGGTTTAGCGTTGGACTTTCAATAATGCTCTGGTCGTGAGTTCGAATCCCGTCCAAGCGCTGGGGCCAAATATATGAGATAGTCTTTTTCTCGTCGCTCTGTTTTTGATGACACCTGGATGTGGTGGTAAAGGACGTTAAACCGTCAAGCACCAAACCACCTGATTTCTGTGGGGATTTTTGTTGTTGTTTGTTTGGTTGGTTGGTTGGTTTTGTTGTTGTTGTTGCTGTTGTTGTTTTGTTTTTTGCTTTTTTGTTTGTTTGTTTTTTTTTGGTTTTTTTTTTGTTTGTTTGTTTGTTTGTTTGTTTGTTTGTTTGTTTGGTTTTTTTTTTTTTTTTGGGAGGGGTGTTGGGGTGTTGGGTGGAGGTTACAAACTGTTCCCAGGGCTTGCTGAAAAGCTGGCAAAACGAAAATGAGTTGTAACGAGGGTGAGAATGGATGTTGTGTGTGCGCACGCGCGCATGTGTGTGCGCGCGCGCGCGCGCGCGCGTGTGTGTGTGTGTGTGTGTGTGTGTGTGTGTGTGTTGAAAAAAAAATGTTATATACCCGGAAGCCAGTGCACACCACTTGTCTGTCTGTCTGTACGTTTATTTGTGTTGATGTTAAAAAAACAAAACATCAACAACATGGAAGACAGTGTAGGCCATGCTGTTCTGATCCACGTGTACAGCTTTAGGTGCCAGGTCCTCTTTCCGCGATGACAGCGGGTAATGGGTTGTCGCCTGTGACAGCGTCGCACTGACCTGACTGGCAGCTGGGTCAGTAGAACACACTTTTGTACCCACAAAAACCCTCTCTACTGAAAACAGGTCTTTTTTTAAAACAGAGGTTACCATTGACAGGCCAGTGACAGAACAGCCGGTTCCACTTCTGGCACTTTTCGGTCAGGATTGTCTGTTTTGCGCTACGTAGAACGAGAATCCATGAAAGATGACCATTTCAAATTTGTTCACTTGGGTTGTTTTTTTCTGCCCTAAAATTTTCTGGTTCTTTCTTGCATATGCCCCCCCCCCCCTAACTTTCAGTGCACGGGTCGCTTCTCTATAGGTTGCTTGATAAATACGTTCTCTACCCTTCTGTGAGTTTCGCTGCAAAGGTTTAATATCCAGTTAGGTGTAGGAAAGCAAATTTAATGGTACCCGCACACGGACTGAGCGTTACAGAGAGCATATTTTGCACTTTTGACATAACACGCCCATGCACGCACACACACACACGCACGCACGCAAGCACCCCCCCCCCCCCACGCTTGCTAACACACACACACACACACACACGCACACACGCTTCTAACAGGCAGCCCTTATCTCAGGTTTGCAATATTACTGGCTTTTAGCCAATGAAATGGGAGCAGTTAATCTAGGTCAGTAGGACTGGTGTCGGTCAGGTAAAGACGCAAATGATCGCGATTGACGCATGTGGTCTTTAGACTTTTCCGTGGGAATAGGCCATGTGTTTCAGGCCGAAAACGGCGTGTAATGACTCTGACTGATCCGGACTGAGAGATGTAGCCTTATCAGGGGCTGGAATACTCACAAGATATACGCAATGCCTCATGTATACTTATTCAAACAGAAACGAGAGTTCACAAAAAGGACAGGTAGACAAAGAGACGATCACACTCACACACACACACACACACACACACACACACACACACACACACACACACACACACACACACCCCGTTTCCCACAGAGAGAGAGGGGGGGGGGGGGCGAACGAAAGAACAAATCTTAATTTTACAACGGTTAACAAAAAATATGGCCGGCATACCAATTTTCAATCTCGCTGTTGGTAATAGTATACAAGATTTTTTAAAAAATATAAAACGACAGCAGAAACAACAACAACACAACAAAACAACGAGAGAGAGAGAAACAGACAGACAGACAGACAGACATGCAGGCAGGCAGGCAGACAGACAGACAGACAGAGAGGGGGGGAGGAGTTTCCCAAAGAATAAAGGAACAATTGTTAGCGCGTCAGTGTGTGTGTTCGAAACCACGCTAACGTGCAGGACATCCAATTGTCCTCCTTTATTCATAAAAAAACAAAGTCAACGTCTTCTATGATGAAGTGCACTGAATAACACAGTGCGCTGGAACACTTTTAACGCTCAGGAATGTTGAGAACCGACAATATTCTTATTATTTTAAACTCTATAGCAGTCCAGCCAGCAGGCGATGTTGTCGTGGTGCGTACACTTCAAGGATCTTCCACCAGAGTGTAGAAACTAAGGGAGGCCGCTGTGCTGCTCACCGCCACCACAGTTCTCTGCCCTTGGTCTTCGATGTACCTATGTGAAGAAATGCACAGTTTTACTTTCTATTTCGAGAATTTCCCGAAAATTCCGAAGGTAGGGAATAATAATAATAATATGGGTCTTTAAAGGACGCCCTCCCTCTCGTGGGAGCTCAGGGCGCCTTGCAATGAAAACACTCACTCTCCCAGAAACGCACACAACTTGCCTCCACACATACATTTAACAACCACATAATGTGCAGCATCATGCACGGGCTGCCCGCGCCTCCACACACACACACACACACACACACACACACACACACACACACACACACACACACACACACACACGCTCGAGACTGACCAGCTGGATAATGATGCGACAACCGATAGTTACTGGTTGAGGGCTGTGAAGAGGTGGGTTTTCAGTTTTATTTCAGTTGAAGAAAGGTTTCGTGTCTGCATAATTATCTGATTGATGCTGGGAGACCATTCAAACATGTCGGACCTTGGTGTGAATCACTACGCTGACCAAAAGGTCTTTGTTTTGACATGAGGGATACGGAGTTTCCGAATGTCAGCAGCAGAACGATGCAGAATATAATCCCCATCGAGAAGTGCCCCGGGTCTAAGCAGCTTGAGGCTGGAAGTGCCCCGGGTATAAGCAGCTTGAGACTGGAAGTGTCCTGGGTCTAGTACGTCTAAGCAGCTTGAGACTGGAAGTTGCCCGGTGTAACAGGATATTTCGGAACCGGAACGAATGGGAACCATTCCGATTTATCCTGGCCCTGGTGGCAGGATTTTTCGGAACCATTCCGATTTATCCTGACTCTAGTGACAGGATATTTCAAAACCACCAGCATATTTCGGAACCGTCTAGAAGGTCATTAGCCCACATGAATTTTGCCTGCCAGGTGCGGGATAAACGGAAATGGTTCCGAAATATCCCAGGATTTTTGGGAACCGGTTCCGATT
>JACVVK020000115.1:190000-197500 GCA_018292915.2 Batillaria attramentaria | reverse complement strand
CAGTCAGTCAGTCAGTCAGTGAGTGAGTGAGTGAGTGAGTCAGTCAGTCAGTCAGTGAGTCAGTGAGTGAGTCAGTCAGTGAGTGAGTGAGTGAGTGAGTGAGTGAGTGAGTGAGTGAGTGAGTGAGTGAGTGAGTGAGTGAGTGAGTGAGTGAGTGGTATTTTGTTCTGTGTGCCAATACGAACCTTGGTTCCAGCTCCTCGCCGTAACGCTGACGTCATACCGACAAGTAGCAAAGTTGTAGGCCCGGATTGACCCCTGATCAGCTGTGGCCAGCCATGTTTTGCCGTCCAGTTCAAAGGTGACCAGCGCACTTGGCTGGTAAAGACCTTTCAAGCCAGGCCTCTCCTCCAGAGCAATGGCTGAAACCCAAATGCGTGTTTGTTTTTTTTTTTTTGGTTGTTGTTGTTTTTTTTTGGTGGTCGGTGTTTGAGGGTTTCATGTGTATTTTTTTCCCCACCGCATATGGGTGATCTCAAAGACGGAGCACTCCCAAACACCCACCCACCCACCCACCCTCAAAGACGGAGCAACGGGAAAGAAAATTCCAGCGCAAATGTTTGTCCCTGGCCGCGAATCGAACTCACGACCCTAGCAGTGAAAGTCCAGTACTCGACCGCTCGACTGTCCAGGCTCCCCGGTAATAGAATCGCTGCGACAGGCACAATAGTGCCATAATTATGTCTGCGATCTGCGATCTTTAACGTACATACTTAATATTGTGCCTGCATGCATACACGAGGGCGAGATCGACAGGCACCGTGAACGAATCTGCACGCGATGCTGACTCGATTTGGAAAGGACAACTCCATCTAAATACCTTCCCACCGGGGATATGAACCAGGCAGCTCAGGATTTGAAGTCGGTGGGTGGGTGTTTGCAAATTTAACGTCCTTTTCCAGCACGTAAGGGCGATATCAAAGACGGAGCAACGAGGGGAAAAAAAAGGCCAACACAAAATATTTGGCCCGAGCCGGGACTCGAACTCACGACCCGAGCATTGAGAGTTCAACGCTCTACCATTCCGCTGCCTCAGCTCCCCTCGGATACATGTACCTTAAACGCGAGACCAAATTCCCTGCTCATTGCTTACCCTGGTCGTCATAGGAACCGTCCAGTGCAGCAAGTCCCCAGTCCTTGGTGCCAAGATCAAAGTAGTGCATCTTGCGGTCTGCAGATAAGTCCATCAGATCATATTTGGCAATGGCATTGTTATCCTGCAAAACATAACAACCCATGACGGTCATTATTTTCAAAATGATGCAAAATAATGAACTGGGCTGTTCTTCCTCACATTATATTTGGCAATGGCACGGGCAGTGATAACCGCAATGCCAAGAGTAACGGCAATGGCAAGGGTAATGGCAATGGCAACGGCGTTGGTAATGGCAATGGCAATTGTACAGGCAATGGCAAAGGTAAGGGTAATCGCAATGGTGAGGGCAATGATAAAGCAAGGGCAATGGTAGAAGCAAGGGCAGTGATAATGATAATGGCAATGGCAGTGGCAGTGGCAGTGGCGATGGCTTTGTTCTCCTGCAAAATAGAACTCATTAGGGTCATTAATACAAATACTCAGCTGCTGTTCGTGAGAACAAATTTGGCCATGGCATTGGTCTCCAACAACAACAACAACAACAACAACAACAAACCCATTATAAGCGTGCATTGCAGTGCAAGTCACAAGAATGCAACTAAGCTCACGTCTCAGGTAGTGTCTTTAGTCCGACCAAACAGCGAACGCGACCGAACACGGCGTGTTTCCGCTTTTCTCGTTTGACATAATTATGACCACAAAATGCCTTCACTTCAATATTTCCGGATCCCCCGTGTTCGAGCCGTGTTCGAAATTTGTTCGAACAAAAACTTCTCCCGTGTGTCAAGATCGAGCCTTTGTAGCCGTGAGTGTCTGGTGTCTGTTCAGAGAGACTACCTGGAAGGCGATGTAGGCCATGCCGTTCTGGTCAATTGTTACGGCTTTTGGCCCGAGATCCTGCCTCCGCGATGACGGAGGTGGCATTGTGTTGTTGTTAGCTGTCGAGTCACACTGTGTGAACACTCGGCGAACGCCAGCTCCTTCCAGGTCGCTTTCACTATGTCGAACACGTAAAGAAACCAGCGAGTCACAATACGGTGAAGACTTAAAGGCAATGTCCCCCTCTATATTTATGGGCAGCCGGGGTGGTCGAATGGTAGAGCGTTGGACTTCTAATGCTCGGGTCGTAAGTTCGATCCCGGCTGGGGCCAAATATTTGTGCTGGCTTTTTCATCGTTGCCCCGTCTTTGATATCACCCTATGTGGTGGAAAAGGACGTTAAACCCCCAAACACCCACCCACCCTCTATATTTACTGGTGGGAAGTGTTAAAGTCAAAGTTTTAAGGGGAGCCGGGGTGGTCGAATGGTAGAGCGTTGGACTTCTAATGCTCGGGTCGTGAGTTCGATCCCGGCTGGGGCCAAATATTTGTGCTGGCTTTTTCATCGTTGCCCCGTCTTTGATATCACCCTATGTGGTGGAAAAGGACGTTAAACCCCCAAACACCCACCCACCCTCTATATTTACTGGTGGGAAGTGTTAAAGTCAAAGTTTTAAGGGGAGCCGGGGTGGTCGAATGGTAGAGCGTTGGACTTCTAATGCTCGGGTCGTGAGTTCGATCCCGGCTGGGGCCAAATATTTGTGCTGGCTTTTTCATCGTTGCCCCGTCTTTGATATCACCCTATGTGGTGGAAAAGGACGTTAAACCCCCAAACACCCACCCACCCACTCAAAGTTTTAAACTGAATGTACTCTTATTTTTAGTCTTTCTACTGTTAATATTAACATCACTATTTAGCTTTTTTTCGGAATTACTAAGCGTACACGTGTATGTTGTGATAATCTTAACCTTATTTTATACTGCGCAGAGAAGAAAATTTTCCGGTTTGTTTTTAAACTGAACAATAAAGATGTTTTTGATTTGATTTTGATTTGATTTGTAAGCGTGAGCAGGACTGCAGAAGGCGATCATTAGAGCCGGAAGCAGATTCTTTCAAATGTTTAATAGGATCACATCGGAGGATTTTTTTTTTATTGCTCAGCAATACAGCGAGATATGAGTTTGAGAGCTCGCATGGAAACATGGTCTGCCCTAAGCGTCTAACACGTCCGTCAAACACATAAATAAAAAGTGTACTTCACAGCACAGTATAGCATGCATTACACACAAAACAAAACAAAAGACAGAGTACCATAGTGTGTGTGTGTGTGTGTGTGTGTGTGTGTGTGTGTGTGTGTGTGTGTGTGTGTGTGTGTGTGTGTGTGTGTGTGTGTGTGTGTGTGTGTGCGTGCATGCATGCGTTCGTGCGCTGCGGCCGAGCGTTCGTCCGTGCATGCGTGCGTTCTTTTTGCAGTTCTGAAGATATGGATCAAGATCTGGACAGCCCGCCTTGACGAAGTGCGGGGGGAACCTACAGAAACCAGTATTAAAAAGAACTGTATTTAAACTTTCATAGCTGCTCTTGAATCTTGGTGGTTTCTGTTGAATAGGTCTATAAATGCAGGTTTTGAAACAAGTGTTCTTACCATGGGCTGCTACAGTTTGTAGACTTAACAGATTGCAGACAAAACTTACATGATAGGAACAGAGGTTTTGCCTATTGTTGTACCGAAGCCCATGGTCAGAATTTCCACATCACCATTCGGATCTACAAATGCACCGTTGACTTCGTGCGGCTCGCCCTCAGAGACCACCAGAATTTGGTCACAGAAACCAGGCGCCCAGGCCATGGATTTTGGGTCGAAGGCATCCACTGTATTTCAGAGAACAAGTGCATGTCACAACGAAGCGTATTAAACCCACTATTTCTTCTGTTGTTGTTGTTGTTGTTTAGGCATCAAGAGGGCTAACTTATGTTTTCGAGTATTTTCGATTGTGAGTGCGCATGAGAAATACTCATATTGTATCATATATGTTATTGTATTATTATTACAAGTTCTAGATTTTGTTGAGGAGTTTTAGTCAAAAACACCGGAGTCATTCACGCTCGTATTACTGAACAGGGTGCCTTTTGAACAGGGGCTTCACATCCGCGTCATGCACTGGTCGTGGGCCGATTCCATATTGAAATGTCCGATTATTGTCTAAATAAATATCTGAATATACATTTTGAAATCTATGTATAAAAGAAACAAAGAGACAAAATAAACCTTTGCAAGGTTAAAGTACAAAGTATAAAAAACTACGTTTTCTCTCTCTCTCTCTCTCTCTCTCTCTCTCTCTCTCTCTCTCTCTCTTACAAAGACACACACACACACACACACACACACACACACACACACTCACGCACGCACCCCTCCCCCCCCCCCCCACACACACACACGAGGGGACTTACAAACAGCCATGTCCCTGATTCTCTCGAGATTGTTATTTATGGTGCTTGGTGTCAGAAGGCGGTAGATATGGATGTGCGCCTTTTCTATCTGATCCGGAGATTCGTGTGATACTACCAGATACGGACGTGTCTCAGATCTGCACACTGCACGGGCGAACGATCCGACACGCAGGCACGCAGGCACGCAGGCACGCACGCACACACACACACACACACACACACACACACACACACACACACACACACACACACACACACACACACACACACACACACACACACAAAGGGCGTAGCATCATTTTTTGATTCTTGAAAGCATAGCCATACAAAGTGTTTGGAACTTGTATTGTACGTTGTTTGTTTGTTTCTTTTGTCTCTGTTTTGTTTTCGTTTACTTTTTATTTTTTTATTGTTGCGTTTATTCATTTTGTAATTAATTTATTTTTTTACATTTCTTTTCTTTTACTTTATTTTATATTTATTTCTTTATTTATTTTATCTTACTTTTTGGGGTGGGGTTGGGGGGGGGGGGTCTCGTTTTAAGCCGAAGGGAGGTGACAGAAAAATA
Source organism: Batillaria attramentaria (assembly GCA_018292915.2). Taxonomy (NCBI): domain Eukaryota; kingdom Metazoa; phylum Mollusca; class Gastropoda; family Batillariidae; genus Batillaria; species Batillaria attramentaria. The sequence goes on along the minus strand of JACVVK020000115.1, from coordinate 192,562 downwards.
TTCGAAAGGTATAAGGTTAAACATTTATGGGATTTTATTCGCTACAGAAAGCGCGACTGACCAGCTATTGCGTCTGGAAGTCCGTGCATGGGGATGTTGAAGTGTTTTGTGACCAACCGGCTGGGATTGGCCGGGTCAGACATGTCCACAACATGCAACACGTCGGCACGGTAACCTGCAAGAAATATGACAAACGGGTATGTGTATCTTGTGCAACGAGATTAAAAAAAAAAAGTCTTGCCATGACAACAAGCACGCATTTTTTTTTTTTTTTTGTGTGGCAGAGCACAAAGTTGCCACGAAAAATGCATGCATGCTGCGGTTCTGTGTATCCACGGGGGACAACTCACGCAGGCAATAATCTCTGAAACAGGCTGAAAATGAGCTGTGCTGGCGAATGCGACAGAACTCACCGCTTCTGTGCACACTGTGAAATATCACGTTGACCACAAAGTTGTTCGGAACTGTCTACTTTCCTTGTCCTAGTGTTTGACGTTTCCTTCTTAGTGATTAGTTGTCTCGGCTCAGGTCTCTGTTAGCTTGTTTCGGTTCATGACAGAGGGTAAGCGTAGTGAAACCCGATGGTACAGAGTTGGGCCGGGATCAGCTTGTTCTCTTTGGTAGGTATATATGAAAGTGGCTCCACAGACAGTTGTCCCCGGAAATCGCTGACGACTGAATAACCTAATGCACTGTACAGTCAAAGCACGTTGACGCCCCAAATCGATTCCGTTCAAACTGGTTTAGGGGACACGGAGTGGAGGCATTGTCCCCATGGCTCTTACAGGTTACACAACATTAATAGCTTCCATAGTCCTTATCGCAGCATGCCTCGAACACTTTTTTTTGTTGTTGAAAAAAAACAAAAACGAATTGATGTCTTTTTTTTTTTTTTAAAGGAGAGAAAAAAAGAGACAAATGACCAACCCCCCCCCCCCCCCCAAAAAAAAAAAAAAAAAAAAATTTTTTGAAGGCGGGGGTGGAGGAGGGTATGAAAAAAAAATTTTTTTAAAGCTTCTGTGGGGGGGGGGGGGGGTTGGTGGTTTAACGTCCTTTTCCACCACATACGCGTGATCAAAGACGGGGCAACAATGAAAAAGCCAGCACAAATATTTGGTCCCAGCCGGGAATAGCTTCCAGAGGATGTAGTACAAATATATATTCCGCTAAATATAGTGCCGAATTTCCGCGCCTTTTAAAATTTGTGTGCAGAGTAAAATTGTTGTTGTTGGCTTTGTAAATAAGTTTCATGCCAGGTAACAGTAAAACCAGTGAAAAATAAGCCTGGCTTGTGGACTGTTTGTATGCATGCGCGGCTGGCACAAGAACCAGCGGATAACACAGAAATGAGAGGGGTGTGGGGGGGGGAGGGGGTAGGTGGTCGCTGCTAGCATTGCAACAATAAAACAGAATAGTGGAATTTGTTTAAATTTAACCTATACGTCAGTCTTTGGCTGCTGGATTTGTGTTATTTGGGGTGAATGTTTTAAGCATCTCTAGGCTGCTGTACGCAGCGTTATGTCAATAGGAATATACAGCATTTTCTTTGAAATTCGTATAGGCTGAAGTGTAGCCTGCAGCACAGAACCGAGAACGGGACGCATGCTGTGACCTCCCGTGTGTCTGTCTGCACGAACCTATGACATAGAGGAAGTTCTCCTGAGGATCGTAGGCAACCTTGTTTGCAGCTCCGTTGTTGTAGACGGTGCGGTCCAGATGGTCAGGAAGCTGCAGAAAGGCACCAGGCTCCAGCCGAAACACCGACAACGCCGGACTGACGACGGCCAGCAGTAGCACCAGGGCAGTTTGCATTGTGACACCTGGAGATGGACACACACACACACACACACACACACACACACACACACACACACACACACACACACACTGTTACATGGGTGGGCGTGCTTTTGGCGATCTTATCGTAAGATGTGGCAAGGGTAGCGTGTCTATAACTGGAGCAGGTATGAATTTCAAGAGGCACTTCGAAGCATACAATTATAATCCCTTTCGTCCATCAGCAGTTTGATTTCAGATTTCGGGGAGGATGGGATGGGGGGGGGGGGACGAGGGGAGGAAAGAAGCCTATATAAATTTGACCTTACTTCTTAGGATGCTTTATTCACCCTCAACCCCAGCCGCACCCCTATCCTTTGCACCCTTGCTACTGTTCCACACTTAAAGGGGCTAATGCTACCATTTCTTTGCCCACAGATCGTTCTGAGCTGTTTTCCTGGTATCTATCATCACACTACTTAGACACCTAGACAGTGACAAATTCTGTAATGCTGGCACTGAGCCAACAGAAGCGTACTCGATGACGCGGCCACCACATTAAGCGCTTCAGTAGTGTAACAACAGTCGTAGATATTAAATGTTCGACCGCTCGTGCAAAGGGTAAACAACATTGTATCGCATTAAGAGCTGTACTAATCATCAGAGTATTTCGAGAGTACAGGCGCACTCACGTGCGAAACTTTTCCGAAACGACAGTCGGCTTAGCAAAGGTGGAATCAGCTCGTTGAAGTATCCTGTGTTCCGACAACAAGGGTGGGTGGGGGT
>JACVVK020000115.1:177500-187500 GCA_018292915.2 Batillaria attramentaria | reverse complement strand
GCCCTTAACAACTAATACAACAGTTGCGAAAGCTTCAAGGTTGAATGTAGTCCATGAACACGTTAAAACGAGCTTATAATACAATCACGCTATACTGGCATAATTTCTACGTCACACGTTACCAACCATTGTCTGAACATGACCGCTTTTCAAGAGCAAGTTTTCAACAAACATATCTCAAAGCTACACCATGCCACAGAAATAATTGTTCTACCTACAAAAAGCCTGTTTTCTGCACTTTTCAGTGATACCAATACCCTTTTGCGAGAGCCCAACCCATTTTCTTGATGGAAAATTCATGTTTTTTTTTGTTTTTTTTTGTTTTTTTTTTATACAGAAATATTATTAAATGGGAATTCAACAGTGGAACCAAAGCAGTTCTTTAATGCGCAAAGAGTGTCCCGTGGAACATCGTTTAAGTCTGGTCGCCAACGGATTTCATGAAGAGATGCAGTTTAAGGATTCTCCACCAGTCTGTAGAAACTAAGGGCGGCAGCCTTGCTGCTAACCGCTACCACAGTGCTCTGCCCCTCGTCAGAGAAGTACCTACATAAACAATGATGCAGAATGTCCCAAAATGAATGAGCTTAAGAGGGTGGCCCTTACGGGGAAGAACGCCACAAATAGTCCCCCAATAAACCACAAGACCCCCCAAAGCAACAGAACTGCTTCTAGTCACCCGTAAGATGATCTGACCTTATCCTTTGGTGTATGATTTCCCTTAGCTGGCAGCTAATTTTACACCAGTGCTAAATCGAGTGTCAAAGTGTACCAGTAGGTGAGTGAGTGAGTGAGTTTTTAGGGTTTAACGCCGCGCAAGCAACAAAGACTAATTTGCGGCTAAGCAAAGTCTTCCTCCGCCATGTCATTAAAAGATAAAAGGGTATTCCTTAAAAATAAATTCTATCTGGTTTGAATGAAATAATCGGCACCAGTATCCTTGAGTAAAATATTGTGCTTACTCCAAAACGCCCGGCGTTAAGCCCTAACTAACTAACTAACTAACTAACTAACTAACTAACTAACTAACTAACTAACTAACTAACTAACTAACTAACTAACCAACCCAACCTATTTTCTGGCTGCTCGAACATGATCTGGAGAGCGTTCCTTCAGTTTCCTAGTACCGCATGTCTAACTAACTAACTAACTAACTAACTAACTAACTAACTAACTAACTAACTAACTAACTAACTAACTAACTAACTAACTAACCCAACCTATTTTCTGGCTGCTCGAGCATGATCTGGAGAGCGTTCCTTCAGTTTCCTAGTACCGCATGTCTAACTAACTAACTAACTAACTAACTAACTAACTAACTAACCAACCCAACCTATTTTCTGGCTGCTCGAACATGATCTGGAGAGCGTTCCTTCAGTTTCCTAGCCCCGCATGTCTGGAACTCGCTGCCAAGTGAACTACGCAGTCTTCCCACACTGTGTCAGTTTCAGTTCCAACTTAAAGACTTACCTTTTCCGTCAGGCCTTCGGCCTCTAACACATCAGTTCTTCTGTTCTTCAGGTATATTCAGTCTGCATATTTGCGGTGGTGAGATGTGTGTGTGTGTGTGTGTGTGTGTGTGTGTGTGTGTGTGTGTGTGTGTGTGTGTGTGTGTGTGTGTGTGTGTGTGTGTGTGTGTGTGTGTTTATTCTCGCAGTGACTCCAGTCCTGCGAGGGCCTGCGCTTTATAAGCACTATGTAGTAGTAGTAGTAGTAGTAGTGTGCAACTTGTCCATCACAGTAAAGGATGCATCGAATGCGGTCAAACTCGCGGGCTGCCTGGATTGAATACTGTTCAGCTGGAGTGTTAGGGGAGCTGTCCCTTCGTCCCCCCCCACCCCACCAATGACCTGCCCATTAAGGCCTACACCGACCGCAGTTGTACCCCTTCTGACCTGCTAACCACACGTTAACAGACACTCACAAGAGGTCAGTGATTTCAGGCTCCCCAACTCCATCACCGTCTGCATCGTAAGCGTCCCTCCACGAAACGGCAGGGTTCCCGCGCCGTATGTAGCCCTCGAAGTTGACGGAGGGGCCGGAGTTGACGGAGTAGACGTAGAGACCTCCATACAATCCGTTGGCAATCACCAGAACCTTGGTCGAGTTGCTCCAGTCGGCCACAGCAATGGCTGAAGGTGTTGGGCCCTTAAAAGGACAGGGAAGATGGTAAGGTATTGGTTGTTGCTGTGTTCTTTTTTTTCTTTTTCTTCTTCTTCTTTTTGAAGTTTTAAAAACATGCAGGTCATCATAAAAAACCCACACAAAAACAACAACAACAGCAAAGTATAGCAATCGCCTCACCGTTTCTGGCGATGCTCTGTCTCGCTGTGATGTCTGCAGGCTGGTGGCTGTACCGACCTTGGCATTGAACATGGCTTCCTCCGCTTGTGAGGCAGAACCACTAACAAAATATCTCTCTAAGGAGTCACCGCTGTCGTAGACACGGTTCATGTTGTCGGCGTCGTAGATGGAGAAGCCCCTTCCGCCAAATGCCGTGACGTAATCGTAACCCTGCCTGGAAAAAATAAAATATTGGTCCAGAAGACACATGACGTGAAATGACGGAACATGGGGTAAAGAGAGTGAAAATAACCTGTATGTTACAATTACTTCTTTCTTTCTTTCTCTTTTGTTGTCGTTGTTGTTGTTGTTTTGGGTTGCTGTTGTTGTTGTTTGTTTGTTTGTCTTCTTCTTTTCTTTTTTTTGGGGGGAGGGGGTGGAGTTTTTTGTTTTTGTTTGTTTGTCTGTTTGTTTGTTTTGGTTTGTTTGTTTCTTTGTTTGTTCATTTGTTTGCTGTTGGGGTTCTTTTTTTGCTTTGTTTTTTGTTTTGTTTCCTTTGTTTTTGGAGGGGGGGGGGGTTGGTCTTTGTTTTTGTTTGTTTGTTTGTTTTTTCGGGGTGGGGGGGGGGGGGGGGCTTATGGGTACGGCCTTTGGCATAAACTGTTGTGCCTGTTGACTTCGAGATGGTAGTCGAGCTCGATAAAGCACCGTGCGTCGAACAGGATTCACGCTTCTGAGGGCTCCACTAACGCAATGGCTACCTAGAAGTCAACAAACTGATATAATATTATGATAATGCCATTGTTGTGCAGTCCGGCCGAACTGGGCCGAATTCTAATCCACAGTTCTAATGGCGTCGTCTCCATCCATCCATGCGAGAGGTCAGGGGTTCAGGTTTTCTTTCTCGTATGTGGCGCCGTTCATTCGGGCTGACCGTCGGGGGTTCTCTCCGGGTACTCCGGCTTCCTCTACTTCCTCTGCTTTGGCGGAAATGTTCAGCCCACAAAATTCAAAAAATAAATGCAAGTCTAAAAATTCCGAAACTTAAATTGCTGGGCTGGCCCTTCGCACCACGTGATTGTAATGTGTTCGTGTGCAGTGTGTGAGAGAATGCGTGCGATTCACGTGAGCGTGCGTGATGGGTTTAGCTCACGGCGCTTTGAGCCAAATATTTGGGATAAAGCGCCTATGATTATTAATGAGCTTAGTAGTAGTAGTAGTAGTAGTAGTAGTAGTAGTGGAAGTATCCGGAAGTGGTCATTTCACTCGGCGGTGGTCAATCACTTGGGATCATGCTGGAATTCGGGTAACCCATGAATGATCGGGGAAGTAACATCCTGGGTTAGGGATCCAAGCGAACAAACTTTTTGGTGGCTGCATCTTTTGCGTGGTGGCTAAGCACAGGAAAAAGTCAGGTCAATGTAAGAAAAATGGCAGCGTGCCTAAGCTGTGCGATGATTATTACTAGCTGATCTTGATTGAAGTGAGAATGGGATCCCCTATGGCGCACGGCGTACCTCGCCTTGCAGTGTTAGCGTGGGGCATTTTCCACTGAGACACGCACGCACTGTAGCTTGTAGGGCTAAACTGTATATTTTCAGGAGCTTTCCTCAACGTCAGTTGTGTCCTATCAATATATAAATATTGGTCCAGCCACCACAGAGAAATTAATGTGTTGATTTCTTTCCTATGGTTGGATACATGACCCTCGATTACAGGAGAGGGGTATCATGACTCATTTGATGCAGCCACCAAAAAGTTTGTATCATGACTAGCTGGAATGATAACCCGTAATTTTTTAATGCGTTGACTAACACAACGACAGTGTCAAACTCAAACTTGATTGTATGTCAGTAATTATCATTTGGACGGAGCAATCTTCGGTTTAACTATACTCAGAAGATCTCCAGGTGAACTAAGAAAGTCTGTTCCACTGCATTTGTTTCTGGGTGGGTGGGTGGGTGGGTGTTTGGGGGTTTAACGTCCTTTTCCACCACATGCGGGTGATATTAAAGACGGGGCAACGATGAGAAAGCCAGCACAAATATTCGGCCCCAGCCGGGATACGAACTCACGACGCGAGCATTAGAAGTCCAACGCTCTACCATTCGGCCACCCCGGCTCCCCCTTTCTCGGTGGAATACACTCACATGAGAACATTCCAGCCATCGTTCCGTGTTCTGAGTTTGCTGACCCTCAGTCGTCCTGAAAAAAAAGAGAATTTTAATAATCTCATTGCCGTTTCATCATATAAAAACCGCACACAACTTTGAAAAAAGTCGATAGTGTTCTAGTCCTCACATTCTAGTTTCAGGTCATCCTGGAGGTAGAGGGAATCGAGACTCGAAGACGCTTCTCTCTCTCTCTCTCTCTGTCTGTCTGTCTGTCTGTCTGTCTGTCTGTCCGTCCGTCCGTCCGTCCGTCCGTCCGTCCGTCCGTCTCTCTCTCTCTCTCTCTCTCTCTCTCTCTCTCTCTCACACACACACACACACACACACACACACACACACACACACACACACACACACACACACACACACACACACACACACTGTGTTAATACTAATGACAAGACTCTAACAGCGGACCATTAACCATAATGGGAGTAATTACCAATTTCACTGACAGCCCTCATATCTCCTGTCAGTTTACTTTGGTCCGAGCTGGATATAGCGCCCGTAAAATCTGCGTGGAAACATAAGAGTATTGTAATGAAGTTACGATAACAAACAACAATAACAACACCAACAACAACAAACAGATACGACAACGATCTCAAGAGACCTTTTAGAATGCGTGCTTCTTTGTTGAGATTATATGCAAATGGAAACTTCAGCAACGGTAACATTTTGGCTAGTTTCTACAATGAGGCGAACAAATAGATAAGACAACGATGTCAGCAGACCTTCCAGGATGTGTGCTTCTGTCTTTGAGAGTATGCATACGGAAACCAGCAACGTTAACTTTTTTGCAAGTTTCTCCAATGATGTGACAGTTTGCAAAAAAAAAAAAAAAATGAATCCAGTGTGTATGTGTGTGTGTGTGTGTGTGTGTGTGTGTGTGTGTGTGTGTGGAATGCCATCCTTGTTACTGACTGAACTAGGTACTAGCCATGAATGGCCATGATGTTGCGAGGGTGCATAAACATGACACTGGACGCCAAGATGGCAGGGCCCGTATGTGAAAGTCGAGCTTAATTTAAACCACGGCTACGGGGCTAACCCAGACTAGGACAAAAGAAACCCAAAAGCAAAATTAAATAAAGAAAATGAAGTGAAGGAAATGAAGAAAGCAATACAAAAATCCTTCTATAACGGCTCAGGCACCTTCCTGAAATGGGCCCGCTTCCTGATTTAAGACAAAAAAAAACACAAAAACCTGTAACCCTAGCCTAGCGCTAGTTTAGTTCGAGGTTAGGCTCTAACCCGGGGCTAAAAGCCCTAACTTCGACTATTACATACGGGCCCAGATGCCTGCAGACTTCGGTAGGGTGAGATGTTGTGACGGGGTCAGCATCTCATCCCATTTTTATCGCCAGTCGCTGGTGATCAGGGCCCGTATGTAAAAGTCGAGGCTAATTTAACCCACGGCTAGGAACCTAACCCAGACTAGGACTAAAGAACCCCCCAAAACAAAATTAAATAAAAAAGGAAGCGAAGAAAGGAAGAAAAAAATCCTTCTGTAACGGCTTAGGCACCTGCCTCGAATGGGCCCGCTTCCTGATTTAAAACAAACAAACAAACAAACAAACAAACAAACATACAGAAAATTTAACTCTAGAGCTAGTTTAGTTCGAGGTTAGACTCTAACCCGGGGCTATAAGCCCTAACCTCGACTATTACATACGGGCCCAGGAGGGTTTGACTTTGGAGTGGTGCTCCTGGGCCGAGACTAAAGTGCGCCATCTACCCTTGCTCTAAATTCGTTGCGCGTCTCCTGAGTGCATTGCCTACCAAGGCTGTCTAGCTTCACCTGCCCGGGGTTAGGTACTAGCAAAGCGGCTGGTCTGTGGTTTGAACTTTCTGGTGTTCTGATATGTTTCTAGCTCACTTGCAGCGGGTTTTCCCTCACTGATTACGCGGAAGGATGTACACAAGGGGCGGTCGGTGGTCTAGTGGTTAAGAGACTTCCTTAAGAGGTCAGGTTTGTGTCCCACTCGGGGCGAAGAACTTTTCCACCTCGTCCGTGACACCGTACATTCAGGCCGATCGTCGGGGGTTCTCTTCGGGTACTCCGGCTTTCTTCCCCGGCCTCTGCTTTGCAAATGTTCAGCTCAGCTCAGCTCAAACTCAGAAAACTGAATTCAACCCTAAATTCCGAAACTTAAGTTGCTGAGCTGACCCTCCACACCACGTGATTATTATGTGTTCATGTCCAGTGTGTGCGAGAATGCGTGTGGTTCACGTGAGCGTGTGTGTGTTGGATTCAGCTCGCGGCGCTTTGAGCCATGCGGTAAAAGAAGCTGGGAAAAGCGCCTATACACAGTAATCGGTTATTATTATTTATACAATATCTCACCTTGGTTCCAACTTCTTGCCTCGACACTCTCGTCATAACGACAGGTAGCGAGTGTGTAGCGACGGATGGACCCTTGGTCTGCGGTGGCCAGCCACGTTTTGCCGTCCAGCTCAAAACTGACCAAGGAATTGGGCTGGTAGAGGCTGCGTAGGCCGGGTCTCTCTTCAAGAGCAACAGCTGAAACCATTTGGGAGATGTGTCTACCTTCAGGCCACGAGAGAACTTCCTGCATCTACCGTCATTGTTCGGGAGCCGGGATAGCCGAATGGTAGAGCGTTGGACTCTCAATGCTCGGGTCGTGAGTTCGAATCCAGGCTAGGGCCAAATGTTTGTGCTGGCCTTTTTCTCGTTGCCCCGTCTTTGATATCACCCTTACGTGGTGGAAAAGGACTTATAAACTCCCAAACATCCCCCTTCCCCCCCCCCCACATCCTATCGTCATTGTTGGTAAAAGGGCCCACACGTCAGGGATTTCATTAGTACTTAGATCCTTTCACCATATGTTTGCTGGTAGCCTTGAAATTGTTGTCATCGTGAGAACCTCCTACTTCTACCGTCATTTTGGGCAAAGGACCTACACCTCATGGATTTGGTTAGTAGTTGGGCCCTTTACGCCATATATTTGCCGGTAGTCGTGATGCTGTTGTCACTGGGTCATTACGATGGTGGTGGTGGTGGTGGTGGTGGTGGTGGCGGCGGTGTGTGTGTGTGTGTGTGTGTGTGTGTGTGTGTGTGTGTGTGTGTGTGTGTGTGTGTGTGTGTGTTGGTTGAGAGAGAGGGGGGGGGGAGGCTTCTGTGCCTTCGATTCCGTCCACTCGGGGTGTAACCTGAAGGAAAGGGGTGGGGGGGGGGGGGTTGGCTCTGGAAAACTTGTTTGGCCTTATTGGGATTGAACCCGCTACCCTTTGATTTCGAGTAAACTCAACAGGTTTAGTCATCAGACGCCCCAAAAAATAAGAGTCAGAGAGACAGAGACCGACAGACAAAAACCGAGTGAGAAAAAGAGAGAGACAGAGGAAGACAGATAGACAGAGCGAACGAGACAGAGAGAGAGAGAAAAAAAAAAAAAAAACAAAAAAAAAAAAACAGACGCTCAGGGTTGAAGCTATAATCACCTTGGTCTTCGTAAGCGCCGTCCAGTGCATAGTTTCCCCAATCCTTTGTACCCAGATCAAAGAACTGGAGCTTACGGTCGGGGCTGAAGTCTGTGAGGTCATACTTGGCGATGGCATTATTTTCCTGCACAAAAGAACTCACTTCAGTCAGTAAAATGTATATCGATGCGCAAATTTACTTTGCGTGTCTTCAATAAGACACACCGAATTCAATTCGAATTAAATTCAAACTACTTTATTAATCCCAGAAGGGAAATTATTGGCCACCATAAAAATGATAATAAGACATGGTAATAATGAATAAAACTTGCACTAACAGAAGCCTCAGTCACGCACGCAAAGAAATCTTGCACACCAGTGCACACCCACCCACAAACAGACACACACATCCGTGTAAGTCCGATGCCCTCACGCTCTTAAAAAATAAAACCCCTCACAAACACTCGCCCACTTATAAATAAAGCTTACTCAGACACAAAAAAGCAGACAAGAACTTTCTGCTTTCTCTCTCTCTCTCTCTCTCTTTCACACACACACACACACACACACACACACACACACACACACACACACACACACACACACACACACACACACGCACGCACGCACACACACACACACACACACACACACACACACACACATGAAAATCTTGTGTACTCACGAACAGTGCAAGAACCAACTTTACACTTACATAGAAGTGTATGTTGATCGTGATGGTAACGTTTAAAATGCAATAGGAATACGTTGCCCGCAAAAAAGCTGTATGTTTACATACTACTGCCCTGCATTCTCCCATACCTTGTTTCTTTTTTGTCTTTGTTTTTTCTCAGCAAACTGTGCCTTTCCAACATCTAAGTTTCTAGTAGAACAACACTGAACGTCAGGCGTAAGGACACAAATTGACCGTGGGGTCATGTTTGGTGTTTGTTTGAGGTGCCCTGTTTGGCAAGTGTGCTAGTCTGTAGTGATTTTTGTTGTCATGAAAAAGCGTGATTTTCGTGATTTTTTGTGTTAAAGTAGGTTAAGGTGCATGGCAGGCGGCCACAAAAAGAGGCAAGCTACCAGTGAAGCTATGACTTTTTGCACAGAGGTCGGACAAAAGTGAGGCAAGCGGATTTGTGTGAACTGCCTGTCTGGCCTAAACAGAAAGTAGACGTGCATTAGTCTTGTGAGGCCTGAGTGGAAAGGAGACATTCATTTTTTTTTTTTTTTTTTTGGGGAACCCCTGTCAGGTGCGTGCCTTTGAATGGTCTGTTCATGGTAGTAATTGTTTTTAGAATGAAGCATTTTTAGGGGTGACCATGATGGCTGAGGCTAATAGGAAATATATAGGAATTTATGAGGCCCTGTGTATTTGTGTCCTTCGCCCATCAGCAATAAATGACTTCTTGAACGCCTGGCTGTGTCTTTTCGAAAGAAAGAAACACCCACAGATATCACGAACAGGAAAGGAAAAACAAACAAACAAACAAACAAACAAACAACGAAGACAATGTCATTGACAACAGCAATAACAACCGCAACAAGAACCCGACCTGAAAAACGATATATGCCATGCTGTTCTGATCCACATGGACGGTCTTCGCCTCAAGATCCTGTTTGCGAGATGATTGAGGGGGCATCGGGTGACTGCCAGTTACTGAGTCACACTGGTGGAACACCTGGCGAATACCGGCAGTTGCCAGGTCGTCCTCACTGTGGAGGGGAATGTCATCTATGACATCATTCAGGTCAGGTCAGGTCAGGTCAAATCAACGCAACTCAGCTCAGCCTAGCTCAGCTCAACTCAGGTCAACTCCATTCCATTCCAGTGGATTTCAGTTCAACATGAATGTAACCTAACTCAATTCCATTCATTTCTGTCCAGTCCAGCCCAGTTCATTTCAGTCCAGCCCAGTTCATTTCAATTCAGTCCAGTTCAAGTCCGTTCATATTAGTTCAGTTCAGTCCAGTTATGTTATGTTATGTTATGTTATGTTATGTTATGTTCATGTCGGTCCGGTCCAGTTCAGTTCATTCCAGTTCACGTTGGTCCAGTCCAGTCCAGTTCATATCAGTCCAGTCCAGTTTTTGTCAGTTCA